>CM059202.1:41995985-42070242 GCA_030323885.1 Branchipolynoe longqiensis
ATGCAGACCACTACACTCGTCCCCCTGGAATTGTAAGTCTTGTAATGCTTACAATTACATACATACAGGCAATGCACTAACACATACATACACAGGGTAGGTTCAACAACCATACAGCGCAAAGCTTGTACAGGATCCTGATCACGGCAACCAGTGTCATGGGGTGATGAAAATGGGAATTATTGCGCCTAGAGCGGGACTCGAACCCACATCTCTTTGCATTCCGGGCCAGTGTGCTAACCATTACACCACCTAGGCTCCCTGATATCAACACACTCCCCACGCCTACCTGTCTATGTGGTTACTTGCCTGAGAGGTCAGTGCAGACCACTACAATATCGATTATAATGTGTATATATAATATATTGATTATAATGTGATATATGATATATCAATTATAATGTGTATATATAATATATCGATTATAATGTGTATATATAATATATTGATTATAATGTGTATACATGATATATCGATTATAATGTGTATACATGATATATCGATTATAATGTGTATATATAATATATCGATTATAATGTGTATATATAACATATTGATTATAATGTGTATACATGATATATCGATTATAATGTGTATATAATATATATTGATTATAATGTGTATATATAATATATTGATTATAATGTGTATATATAATATACGATTATAATGTATATATGATATATCGATTATAAGTGTAAATATAATATATATTGATTATAATGTGTATATAATATATTGATTATAATGTGTATATATAATATATAGATTATAATGTGTATATATAATATATTGATTATAATGTGTATATATAATATATTGATTATAATGTGTATATATAATATATTGATTATAATGTGTATATATACTATATAGATTATAATGTGTATATATAATATATTGATTATAATGTGTATATATGATATATCGATTATAATGTGTATATATAATATATTGATTATAATGTGATATATGATTTATCGATTATAATGTGTATATATAATATATCGATTATAATGTGTATATAATATATCGATTATAATGTGTGTATAATTATAAGGTGTATATATTGTCGTGGGGGTGATGAAGATGGGAAATATTGTGCCTAGAGCGGGACTCGAACACACATCTCTTTGCATTCCAAGCCAGTGTGCTAACCATTACACCACCTAGGCTCCCTGATATCAACACACTACCCACACATGCACCAAGGCTTGGATACAGGCAGGTTGAATGTTCATTGGTTGATTGGAGAATGCCTACTGTTGATTGGAGGAGCTGGTCAGGTGTGACAGCCATCTTGGATTCTACAACCTATATAATAATAAAACAAACAAGCTCCTTCTGGTTCCTTCTGCACACTCTATACTCTGCCTTTCTTACTCTTGCCTGTAGTGATTTATTATTTAGCCTGCCTACACAACCACAGCTGCCAGCCGTCGACTTTACACCATGATGTTAGAATTTTGACACGCTTACCATAGACGTTTTTACACGTTTTCATATAAAATAGCTGTAATGTTAACCATTTATAATAAAAGTTACTTCAGACTAAAGTACAATCCACTATAACAATCACTGTAAATGTAATCAACCTAAAATGTCAGAAGCTCAAAACCATTGGACCATACAACCTGAAACAAAAGTAAAAAAACAAAAAAGAAATGCCACTTGCTTGAAATTTCAATCGCGGACGACTGGTCTTCCTCATTCAACTACTCCTTGCCCTATCCTATTGATGCCGAGCTCCCAGCTAGAATATCTTTTTACGGTATTGGTTTGACTCGGCCAGGTTTGAACCTGCATGGGGGTTTAAATCTCACGACCTACCAAGACGGGAGGCAGATGCTCAACTCATTCAGCCACCATGTCTCATGGGAACTGACTTCTGACAATGCACACCAGTAGTGACTTTATAGGGCTGCCTCCATTTGAATACTGCACCACAGACACCATGACCTGATACTACCTTAAGCTAGCATTCCTTACACGCGGTATGCGGCATGCGAATACGAATGCGGCAAAAAATGGAAAAGCATCTAAGTGAATAGGGGTGCTTCCATGCCTCCGAATGTGAATGCGAATGCGGCAATTGAATCGGTCCCTGTAGCCATCGGTGTGGCATGCGAATGCGAATGCTGCTGCGTTGCCATAGAAACCAATACTGTTCCTTCACAAATTTGGAGGAGAAACCCCAACAAATGTTGGGGGTTGGCATATATCGACGCCGCATATACGACATTCGCATGCTGCATACCGCATGCCGCATACGGCGTGTAAGGAATCTTAGCTTTACCCTGAACAAGGAGCAAGCCAGTCCTTGTCCTATCTAATGTAGTAAGTAGTCTCTACTGAGCCTCACAACCACCTGGTGATACTTTGACTATGCCAGGGTCCGTACACATGTGAAGATATGGAATTCAAGGCTTTTCAATGGTGTTTTTTTAAATAGGAATTCAAGACTATTTTCATTTTGATTTCAAGGGGGGGGGGGGAACAATAGCGAATGCCAATTTCGAACTAATTTAGATCAGTGGGGACAGTTTAATGGAATTCAAGGCTTTTCAAGCATAATTACCCAAAATAGGTTTAAAGTTGATTAGTCCGATGGTTTTGAGTTTCTGTCATTTTCTGAGATAAATATATTAGGTTGATCGCTATAATCTACGTTACTTTAGTTTGAAGTAACTTTTATTTTAAATGGCTAACTTTTGAGACAATTGAAGTGCAAACATGCAAAATTAATTTCAGCAAGCACGCCAAAACTCAGACACCATAGGCTTCTGCAGAAACACTGTAAACAGGTTCTATTAAATTGCCTCAGTGTTCCCTTCTATGTGGTGACAAATGTTTGATAAGTGTGCCAGTGTCTAAGTTAGACATCTAGAATCAAATCTAGATAATAGACTACATCACGGTTCCAGCGGCGCGGTGCATTGTGGGATGCATCAGAGCAAAACAAAGCCACGAGAACCACATGGCACATGCTAATACACTGGGTGCAGCTATGAAATGTGCTAGTTTCAGCTCATCTCAGCTCTTGTTTGAAACATAGAATACCAACTAAAAAAATATATATAATAAATTAAGATATTAATCTTTTATCCAGCATGGCATTTACATCAATATAACCAGCACATCTTATGCCATGTGCATTTAGATTTAGACAAATCTAGGCACTCAGACTAGTGTTAGAGCCATAGCCAGAGTCAGGTTTATTTATTTTATTCATGTTTTTATTTATATTCTATGGTTTATGGAGAGTTGTGTCTTAAACATATGCATTATATTATTATATTGCATCCTTCCGTCCAAATTGCTATGTATTTCTATTTATTTTTAATTAAAATGCCAGTTTTTCCCAACGCCTATCGGCAAAATAAATGGGCGTACGCCTTTGCTTTGCTCCCAATGCCGTTTCCAGCGCACGCGCAGTCGGAACCGTGATGTAGTCAATCGCTAAGGTTTTGAAAAGTTGATGTTTTCCTCGGACTGTGCAGCTTTAAATTCAAGGCTTTTCAACTCAAGGCCTTGAAAGGCAAATGAAATTCAAGACTTTCCAGACCATTGTTGATGAGAAGGACCGCCAGGTGGCAGCACACTCGTAGGGGCAGTCCCAATAGTGGACCGTTCCACCCAGTTGCTAGTGGCTGCCACCTACTGGAAGTTCTGTGCGACCCGGTGTCGCAGTTTCCGGCCTCCGCCGGTTTCCGGCCTCCGCATACACTCAAATGCATTGTCAATGGCCGTGAGCAATCTTCAGACAGAAAAAGTGAAATATCTCTAAAACCACACCACCTAGAAACAAATCGCTTGGAACACATATAGAAAACATCTTCACCAAAAACATTGTATTAAATTTATACGGTTAGGGTTCTTGATTTCTATTAATTTTGAATAAAACTAATGTTTTGCGCTGCGCGTACCGTCAAACTCTAGGCATTGTCAATGGCCGTGAGCAATCTTCATACAGAAAATACAGAAAAAGTTAAATATCTCTAAAACCACACCACCTAGAAACAAATCACTTGGTACACATATATAGAAAATATCTTTACCAAAAACATTATATTAAATTTATAAGGTTAGTGACGATGCTGTTCGATTTTGACGCATGCGCAGAAGCGATGCGGTGGGCGGAAACTGGCGGAGGGCAGAAACTGCGACACCGGGCAGGGTAAGGTCTCTTCCATTATGACCTAGGCGGGGTAAACCGGGGAAGGTGTTCTCTGTGGTGGAGTGGTTAGAGTGTCTGACTTTTTTCTAGGTCAGACTCCTAATCTGAGGGTTGGCGGTTCGATTCCCAGTGCCCCCAGCTCTGCCAATTTGGATTTCCACTGCTGTGTATAACTTACAGCGTCATCAAAGGCTGGTTGCTCTCATACCATGTCTATGTGGTGTGGGAGGTTCAAAATCCCTTGGGTCGGTAAAAGTGTAGGCTCGGGCTTTCTATCGACCAGCAGTGGAATGAGGAAGACCAGTCGTCTATGACTGAAATTTCCCCTGCTTAAACAACTAATGGACCCCCAAAAAAAAAATCCTGCGGATTGAATTTGAAGCGTCTTCGATGTGTCCTTCTTATTCCCATGCCCCTTGGAGGGGTCGAAATTGGTCCATCTACTAGTAATGCCAAGTGACAAGCATCCATTTTGCAAGTCCTTAGTTTGACCCGGCCGGGGATCGAACCCACGGCCATCTGCAGAGGAGGTAAGTGCATTGAGCCGGAGATGGTGAAGGCTTTCGCGACAGTTAGCGGCTTGTCCACGTATTACAGGCTGCATGGGTCTACCTTATATGTATATCGCTTGTGCCAGAAACATGGCTGCAGACCGCAATATTGATTTTGTTTCTCTCACCGTTCTCCATGAGTACTTCAGAGAAGAATTAATTATGAGCTGAAGCTGGTGGGATTATTATTTAATAGATTATCTAGAATTGCGAAGCTAACTAACTCTTAGTAGGAGTCACATCAACAACAAATGAACAGCCTAAAAGAAAGCAATGCTAGTTGCCGTGACCTGGATCCTGTAAAAGCTAGGCGCTCGCTGTATGGTTGTTGAACCTACCCTGTGTATATATATGTAGTGGTCTGCACTGACCTCTCAGGCAAGTAACCACATAGACAGGTAGGCGTGGGGAGTGTATTGATATCAGGGAGCCTAGGTGGTGTAATGGTTAGCACACTGGCCCGGAATGCAAAGAGATGCGGGTTCGAGTCCCGCTCTAGGCACAATATTTCCCATTTTCATCACCCCCACGACACTGGTTGCCGTGATCAGGATCCTGTACAAGCTTTGCGCTGTATGGTTGTTGAACCTACCCTGTGTATGTATGTGTTAGTGCATTGCCTGTATGTATGTAATTGTAAGCATTACAAGACTTACAATTCCAGGGGGACGAGTGTAGTGGTCTGCACTGACCTCTCAGGCAAGTAACCACATAGACAGGTAGGCGTGGGGAGTGTATTGATATCAGGGAGCCTAGGTGGTGTAATGGTTAGCACACTGGCCCGGAATGCAAAGAGATGTGGGTTCGAGTCCCGCTCTAGGCGCAGTATTTCCCATTCACACCCCACACACCCACAACCACAACCCAAACCACCCAAACACCAAAAAACAACAAACACAACCAACAACCACACCCCACAAAACCACAAACAACAAACAACCAAACACACCCAACAAAAACCCCCACCAATATTACCCAAGTGCAATGCCTTTATGTTTGTTTGTTGTTGTTTTATGTCCTAGCAACATTTAAGGTCATATCAGGATGGGTACCGACTTGTGACAGTGTGCACTCATGGTGACTTTATAGTGCTGCCCCACTGGAAGACCAGGCCACCAGCACCATGACCTGATATCCCACTCAGACACATTAACCTGACACTGAGCCAACCAGTCCTTGCCCTATCCTAATAATGCCGAGTGCCAGGAAGCGACAAGTATAAATTTTTAAGTCATTGGTTTGACTCGACCAGGGTTCGAACCCATGCCCCCATGATCTACCAACACGGGAGACGGACGCTCTAACTCATTCGGCCATCTCGCCTTTATGTATTTAATTGTAAGCATTAAATGACCATTTAAAAGACCTACAATTCCAGGGGGGTGAGTGCAGGTGTCTCCACTGACATCTTAGGCATGAAGCCACATAGACAGGTAGGCATGGATAGGGCGATTGTATCAGGCAGTCTAGGTGATTTAATGGTTAGCACACTGGCCCAGAATGCAAGAGATTCTTGCTCTAGGTGCAACATCTCCCGTTTTCATCACCATCACGACACAAGCATAGGGCAAGGACTAGTGTTTATTTTGGGTGTTTTTTTTTATCGGGTGTTTATGCTGTCCATAGCATGTAAGTTTGGGTTATCGAGCTTGTTTTCAGTGCTAGGCAGCTATAGTTTTGTGTTTCTTAAAGTTATATCTTGGGTGAGTGATCTATGTTAGTGTTTTGGGGGTTTTCTTGGGAAGAGTTTTCCACTTTTTTTTCTCTACTTAATTCTATACTAGATAAATAAATTAGGTTGATCATTATAATCTCTTAATTTAGTTTGAAGTAACTTTTATTTTAAATGGCTTACTTTGGAAATATTTGAAATGCAAACATGCAAAATAAATTTTAGCAAGCACATCAAAACTTTGACACCGAATAAGTTTGTTTGTTGTTGTTTTACGTCCTAGCAACATCTAAGGTCATATCAGGACAGGTACCGACTTGTGACAGTGCGCACCTATGGTAACTTTATAGTGCTGCCCCACTGGGAAATCAGGCCACTGGCACCATGACCCGATATCCCGTATTATCCTGACACTGAGCTAATCAGTCCTTACCCTATCCTATTAATGTCGAGCACCTGGCCAGGAAGCAGAAAGCATCAATAGACTACATCGCCATTCCAGCGGCGCAGTGCATTGTGGGAGGCGCCAAGCAAAACAAATCCGCGAGAAGCACATGGCACATGCTAATACACTGGGTGCAGCTATGAAATGTGCTAGTTTCAGCTCATCTCAGCCTTCCTTTGAAACATAGAACACTAACTAAAAAAATATATATAATAAATTAAGATATTAATCTTTTATCCAGCATTGCATTTACATCAATATAATCACACATCTTTCTTATGCCATGTGCATTTAGATTTAGATAAATCTGGGCACTCAGACTAGGGTTAGAGCCATAGCCAGAGTCAGGTTTACTTATTTTATTCATGTTTTTATTTATATCCTATGGTTAATGACATATGTAGAAATAGAAAATGAGTAGGGTTAATCAAATATTGGTTATATATTTCTTTGAAACAAGTATTTGTTGACACATTTGACTTTTAATATTTAGAACAAGAATTACTTCTGGCTAATCAATGGTGATGTAAACATCAGCCTGTAAAGTGGCTGAAATTGTATGTTTCTTAGCTCAAAATGCTTAATTATGGAGAGTTGTGTCTTAAACATATTCATTATATTATTATATTGCATCCTTCCGTCCATGTTTGTGCCAAATTGTTATGTATTTAAAATTAATTTTGAATAAAATCTAAGTTTTGCCTTAACGGCAAACTCAATGGCTGTACGCCTTTGCTTTGCTGCCAACGCCGTTTTCAGCGCATGGGCAGTCGGAATGGTGATCTAGTCTATTTTAAAGACTCTTGACCTTCAGCACGCGAGGCCTGCGCTCTACCGATTAGGCCACCGCGCCTGATTACACCAAATATGCTTCTGCAACAACAGCTTACTTAGACAGTAATATATTGGCTCATATATTCCCTTCTATTCAGCAAGTGGCGTTCTCTGTGGCGGAGTGGTTAGAGTGTCTGACTTTTTTCTAGGTCAGACTCCTAATCTGAGGGTTGGCGGTTCGATTCCCCGTGCCCCCAGCTCTGCCAATTTGGATTTCCACCGCTGTATATAACTTACAGCGTCATCAAAGGCCGGTTGCTCTCATACCATGTTTATGTGGTGTGGGAGGTTAAAAATCCCTTGGGTCGGTAAAAGTGTAGACTCAGGCTTTCTATCGACCAGCAGTGGAATGAGGAAGACCAGTCGTCTATGACTGAAATTTCCCCTGCTTAACAACTAATGGACCAAAAAAGAACAAATGCTTAATAAGTGCACCAGTATCTAAATTAGATGTAGAACCAAATCTAGCTAATTGTTTTAGTTTAGTCAATTGTATGCTTTCATCACACTATGCAACATCAAGTCAGCCATTGCTTTGACTCGGCTGGACTAGGAACCCTATGGGTTCGAATCCCACAACCGGGTGCTCAACTCATTCGGCACGTATCAACAATCAGATGGAATGGCCGAATGAGTTGAGTGTTCGTCTCCTGTTTTGGTAGGTCGTGGGATTCGAATCCTTGGGTTTGATCCCTGGTCGAGTCAAACCAATGACAACAAATCTTTTTACCTGTCGCTTCCTGGCCAGGCGCTCGGCATTATTAGGATAGGGTGAGGACTGGTTGGCTCAGTGTCAGGATAATGTGACTGAGTGGGATATCAGGTTATGGTGCTGGTGGCCTGGTCTTCCAGTCAGGCAGCACTATAAAGTCGCAATGAGTGCACAGTCAGAAGTCATGTCCTGATATGACCTCAGATGTTGCCAGGACGTAAAACTCCAATAACCAACCAACCAACGTTCGGCGCGTGGTGAATGGTGCAATCAGGGTTCTTTCTCTGAGGGTCCCGTCCTGATATGACCTTAGATGTTACCAGGACGTAAAACTCCAATAACCAACCAACCATCTCTGCGGGTCACGTGTGTGATTGAGAGCAGGCTGACTGACCCCCATACGGTTAAGTGGAACTCTGCACGATGCTATCTAATCTCTTATCTAGTTCAGCTTCCACCACCACCCCCCAACTTCTACCAGATTAGACTACTCCCGCCGGGACCCAACGGGCGCGCCAGTCTAGAGTAGGTGAGGTTTTATTAAGCCTGTCTGTTTAAACACTTCTCTGCCTCTATGTGTGGGTGGGTGGGGGTGGAGGGGGGTGGGGGGGGGAGGTGGAGAAAAGGGGGAGGGGAGGGGAGGGAGGGGAGGGGAAAGAAAGACGGGAGGGGAGGGGAGAGAAAGGAGGAGGGGAGGGGAGTGTAGGGGAGGAGAGGAGAGGAGAGGACAGGAGAGGAGAGGACAGGAGAGGACAGGAGAGGACAGAAGAGGAGAGGAGAGGAGAGGAGAGGAGAGGACAGGAGAGGAGAGGAGGAGAGAGGAGAGGAGAGGAGAGGAGAGGAGAGGAGAGGAGAGGAGAGGAGAGGAGAGAGGAGAGGAGAGGAGAGGGGGAGAGGAGAGGAGAGGAGAGGGGACGGGTCGGGACGAGAGGGGAGGGGAGGGGAGGGGAGAAAGGAGAGGGAAGAAGAGTGTCTAAGGTAGATAACTACACTCAAAAACGATACTCTATATATTGGTAATAGTAATAATGATAATAATGATGCATTATTAGGACGATGGTAATAATGATGCTTTCATCGAACTATGTAGCGATATCTAAGTTGGACATGTAGTCGTAGAATCAAATGTAGATAAATGTTTTCATCGTATTATGCAGAAATATCTAAGTTAGACATGTACTAGAATCAAATCTAGATGAATAGTTTGGTTAAAAAGATTTGATGTTTTCATCAACTGCAGCTACATCTAAGTAAGATATTTGGTTGTATCAAATCTAGATAAATGTTTCGAAAAGCTGACCCCTTCATCAGACTACACAGCAATCCATAAAGGCTCTCTCACACATCACCGGATTGGGGAAACGGAAAGAAACCAAACAAAGTCTGTTGATATCCAGCAAAGTCGGGTTTGTGTCCATTGCATATCCATTGATATCCGGCCCAATCCATTACAAGTTTTGAGCATGCACAAAACTTGGAACGGATGTCACCGGATTGATGTCTATGCTTCTTGTCCGGTTTGGGTTCGCTTAGTCCGCTTATCGTCCGTTGGCTATCCGTTCATGTATGTTTCATGTCCGTTTAATGTTTGTTCGTCCGGCAGCCTTTGACCCGATATCGCAACATTTTGACACATTTCGATACTTATCACGCCCGAACACCACCAGACTAGAAAAGTCTGTCCATTGCTCAATCCGGCATAGTGTGACAGGCACTTTAGTGAGATATGTAGATCTATATAGAACTCTCTAAATATATATAAATATAATTCTGTGTGAGGTGTGTAGAATCAAATCTAGATAGAATCAAATCTAGACAAATCTAGATAGAATCAAATCTAGACAAATCTAGATAGAATCAAATCTAGACAAATCTAAATAGAATCAAATCTAGATAGAATCAAATCTAGACAAATCTAGATAGAATCAAATCTAGATAGAATCGAATCTAGATAGAATCAAATCTAGATAGAATCAAATCCAGATAGAATCAAATTCAGATAGAATCAAATCTAGATAGAATCAAATCTAGATAGATTCAAATTTAGATAGAATCAAATCTAGATAGAATCAAATCCAGATAGAATCAAATCCAGATAGAATCGAATCCAGATAGAATCGAATCCAGATAGAATTGAATCCAGATAGAATCAAATCTAGATAGAATCAAATTGAGATAGAATCAAATCTAGATACAATCAAATCTAGATAGAATCAAATCTAGATAGAATCAAATCGAGACAGAATCAAATCGAGACAGAATCAAATCTAGATAGAATCAAATCCAGATAGAATCAAATCTACATAGAATCAAATCTAGATAGAATCAAATCTGGATAGAATCAAATCTAGATAGAATCAAATCCAGCTAGATTCAAATCCAAATAGAATCAAATCCAGATAGAATCAAATCTAGATAGAATCAAATCTAGATAGAATCAAATCTAGATAGAATCAAATCTAGATAGATTCAAATCTAGATAGAATCGAATCTAGATAGAATCGAATCCAGATAGAATCGAATCCAGATAGAATCGAATCCAGATAGAATCGAATCTAGATAGAATCAAATCGAGACAGAATCAAATCGAGATAGAATCAAATCTAGATAGAATCCAATCTAGATAGAATCAAATCGAGACAGAATCAAATCGAGATAGAATCAAATCTAGATAGAATCAAATCTAGATAGAATCAAATCTAGATAGAATCAAATCTGGATAGAATCAAATCTAGATAGAATCAAATCCAGCTAGATTCAAATCGAGATAGAATCAAATCGAGATAGAATTGAATCCAGATAGAATCAAATCTAGATAGAATCAAATCCAGATAGAATCAAATCTAGATGGAATCAAATCTAGATGGAATCAAATCTAGATGGAATCAAATCTAGATGGAATCAAATCAAATCTAGAATCAAATCAAATCTAGATAGAATCAAATCTAGATAAATGTTTTGGTTTAAAAAGGTTGATGCTCTCATTGGACTTTGCAGCTAGCTATAAAATCCTTGAAGTGGCCGTCTACACACGTCTACTCCATTAACTAGGTCAGACCCCCCCCCCCCCCCATACACACACACTGCCGTTGGCGGGTGTTCATTCATACAGACTCTGACCCGAAATCATGAATGGAGTAGGGGGACTGCACCCACCTTCTCCAGCTTGATGGGCTGGATGATGAGCACCCTCTTCCTCCTGCATCTCGGAAAGAACTCGGTGTCGTCGAGGCTTGGCTCGCCATAGTCGCCCTCCATGGTGTGCACGTCGGTGTAGCGGGCGGGCCTCCCTCCCGTCTCCTACAGGCGTGGGCGAAGGGGCGCAGGGGGAGAGCGGGGCGGACAGGCGGTTAGAAGTACAAGAGTTGTGTCAGTTGTGAGTTGTGTGGTGTGTGTGAAGTGGAATATGTGTGGGGGGTGTGGGTGTGGGTGTGTGAGAGTGTAGGTGTAGTGTGAGGCGTGGGTGGGTGGGTGAGTGTGTGTAGTGTGAGGTGTGGGTGGGTGAGTGTGTGTAGTGTGAGTGAGTGTGTGAGGTGTGGGTGGGTGAGTGTGTGTAGTGTGAGGTGTGGGTGGGTGTAGTGTGCGTGAGTGTGTGAGGTGTGGGTGGGTGAGTGTGTGTAGTGTGAGTGGGTGAGTGTGTGTAGTGTGAGTGAGTGTGTGAGGTGTGGGTGGGTGAGTGTGTGTAGTGTGAGGTGTGGGTGGGTGAGTGTGTGTAGTGTGTGTGAGGTGTGGGTGAGTGTGTGTAGTGTGTGAGGTGTGGGTGGGTGAGTGTGTAGTGTGAGGTGTGGGTGGGTGAGTGTGTGTAGTGTGTGTGAGGTGTGGGTGGGTGAATGTGTGTAGTGTGAGGTGTGGGAGGGTGAGTGTGTGTAGTGTGAGTGAGTGTAGTGTGAGTGGGTGAGTGTGTGTAGTGTGAGTGAGTGTGTGTAGTGTGCGTGAGTGTGTGAGGTGTGGGTGGGTGTGTGTGTGTAGTGTGAGTGTGTGTGAGTGTGTGAGGTGCGGGTGGGTGAGTGTGTGTAGTGTGAGGTGTGGGTATAGTGTGAGGTATGTTGAAATTGAATGTAGTGTGGGCTGTGTAAATGTGTGTCGTGTGAGGTATATTTAAATTGATTGTAGTGTGGGGTGTAAGTGTGTGTAGTGTGATGTGTTTGTAGTGTAGTGTGATGTGCATAGTGTGATGTGTTTGTCGTGTAATGTGATGTATTTGTAGTGTAGTGTGATGTGCATAGTGTGATGTGTTTGTAGTGTAGTGTGATGTGTTTGTGGTGTAGTGTGATGTGCATAGTGTGATGTGTTTGTAGTGTAGTGTGATGTGTTTGTAGTGTAGTGTGATGTGTTTGTAGTGTGATGTGTTTGTAGTGTAGTGTGATGTGCATAGTGTGATGTGTTTATAGTGTAGTGTGATGTGCATAGTGTGATGTGTTTGTAGTGTAGTGTGATGTGTTTGTGGTGTAGTGTGATGTGCATAGTGTGATGTGTTTGTAGTGTAGTGTGATGTGCATAGTGTGATGTGTTTGTAGTGTAGTGTGATGTGTTTGTGGTGTAGTGTGATGTGCATAGTGTGATGTGTTTGTAGTGTAGTGTGATGTGCATAGTGTGATGTGTTTGTAGTGTAGTGTGATGTGTTTGTAGTGTAGTGTGATGTGTTTGTAGTGTGATGTGTTTGTAGTGTAGTGTGATGTGTTTGTAGTGTAGTGTGATGTGTTTGTAGTGTGATGTGTTTGTAGTGTGATGTGTTTGTAGTGTAGTGTGATGTGTTTGTAGTGTAGTGTGATGTGTTTGTAGTGTAGTGTGATGTGTTTGTAGTGTAGTGTGAGGTGTGTGTCTTGTAGTGTGAGGTGTGTGTTCTGTGTGTCATGTAGTGTGTCATGTAGTGTGATGTGTGTCATGTAGTGTGAGGTCTGTCGTATTGTGTGGGGGGTGTAGTGTGGGGTGTGTCGTGTAGTGTAGTGAGGTGTATGTTGTGTAGTGTGTCATGTAGTGTGGGGTGTCGTGTAGTGCGGGGTGTGTGTCATGTAGTGTGGGGGTGTGTGTTGTGGTGCTTCATGTAGTGTGGGGTGTGTGTCATGTAGTGGTGTGTGTAGTGTGGGGTGTGTGCAGTGTATTATGAGGTGTATTGTGTAGGGTGTGTGTTGTGGGGTGTGTGTCATGTAGTGTGGGGGGTATTGTGTAGTGTGCGGTGTGTCATGTAGTGTGAGGTGTGTGTGATGTAGTGGTGTGTGTGATGTAGTGGTGTGTGTATGTGTAGTGTGCAGTGTGTGCAGTGTATTGTGAGGTGTGTAGTGTAGTGTGTAGGGTGTGTGGTATATCGTGTGTGGGGTGTGTTATGTAGTCTAAGGTGTGAGTGTGGTGTGTGAGTGTGGTGTGTGAGTGTGGTGTGTAGTGTGTAGGTTGTCATTCATCCAGACCAGGGAGGGGAGGGTGAATAACAACCTAGTCTAAATCAGAGCAAACAACGCCCTGGTATGAATAAAGTTTTAGAGTCACTGGTTCCAGCACACAATGCTATTTACACTGGTGTAAAGTTGAGAAATTGGAAGTGAATGCAAAAACAAGAAGATGGCTGCCCCAGAATGCTCTCGATTTGATTTTAAAGTATATTAATCTACATGATTTCATCAAGTCTAATTGGAAGAGAATGCAAAAACAAGAAGATGGCTTTCCCAGAATGGTCTCGATTCAACTTGTAAAGTCTATTAATCTTCATGATTTCATCAATTCTTCATTAAAAAAAAATAGCAGGTAGATGTAAAGAGGTATGTGAAGAATATATTTTGCTTCTTAGATTAACAATGTATGTGATCATCTCTTTTACCCAGCCTTCCGACACTTTTTCTAATGGGTTCTTCGGCAGCCCTGTCTCATGGATACAGGAGTAACTGGGTGTGAGTGGAAATCCCTTGTGAGTGTCGTGTGTGTGTGTCCTAGTTAGGTTACAACTCTCATGCGGCCATGCTGGAACCACTAACTGCCAAAGTATGTCACGCTGTTCTATTTTGGATCCCCCCCTCCCTCCTAACCCTCTTCTCTTCTTCACACCTCCCCCTTTTCTCTGCAACTGTCCTCCCCCCTTCCCCTGTCCTCTTTCCTTGCCACCTTTCCCCACTTCTCCCTTCCCCCTCCCACTTCTCCCTTCCCCCTCCCACTTCTCCCCTCCCCACTTCTCCCCTCCCCACTTCTCCCCTCCCCACTTCTCCCCTCCCCACTTCTCCCCTCCCCACTTCTCCTCCTCCCCACTCCTACCCTCCCACTTCTCCACCTCCCCACTTCTCCTCTCCCCACTTCTCCCCCCCTCCCCACCTCTCCCCCCCACTTCTCCCCTCCCCACTTCTCCCCTCCCCACTTCTCCCTCCCCACTCTCTCCTCTCCCCACCTCTCCCCTCCCCCCCCACTTCTCCCCTCCACCTCTACCTCCCACCTCTACCCCATCCCACCCCCTTCACACTTCCCCCTCCCCACTTCTCCCCTCCCCACTTCTCTCTCCCCATTCTCCCCTCCCACTTCCCCTCCCACCACCTCTCCCCTCCCACTTCTCCCTCCCCACCTCTCCCCCTCCCCACTTCTCCCCTCCCCACTTCTCCCCTCCCCACTTCTCCCCTCCCCACTTCTCCTCTCCCCACTTCTCCCCTCCCCACTTCTCCCCTCCCCACTTCTCCCCTCCCCACTTCTCCTCTCCCCACTTCTCCCCTCCCCACTTCTCCACTCCCCACTTATCCCTCTTCCTCCCTCCACTTCCTCTTTGTCATCCCCCTTCCTTCCCTCATCCAGAACTCCTCAATACCACTACTAACCCCCCCCCCCCCCCCCCCCCCCCCCCCCCACCACACCAAACCACGCTTCTCTCCTTCATCCTTACTCCGATCCATACTACCAAACTTAACCCCCCCCCCCCCCTCCCTGCCACTCCTCTCCCACCCCTCTTCCTACCCTATTCACCCTCCAACACACACACACACACTCACCCCCCCCCCCCTCCCCCCCCCTCCCTCCCTCCAGCACGAGTCAGTTAGGTTTTGAACTTGGATCCCTAAACATAAGGTTGCAGTAAAGCCCGGCAACCAACCATTCACTCACCTATATCCGTATCGCTGGCGTTGTGGTTGGGGCATGTGGTTGCAGTCAGTTGAGTTTCAGTCTTTTAGTCGATGACTTGAGACTACAACAACCTCTTACTCCCCTCCGTCTCTCTGTCTGTCTCTCCGTCTCTCCGTAGAACCATGTGTTCTCTCCCGGCTCTCTTTTTCAGACCTGTAGCACAATGTGAATGTCTTCTCCTGTCTCACTCCTTCTTTCTGTATGTCTCTCTTCTTGATGTCTCTCTCTCTCCTTTTCTTATCTATATTGTTTCTGTCTTCTCTCAGACTCTCTTCTTGCTCTCTCTTCTCACTGTCTCTCTTTCTCTTTGGCTCTCTCTTCTGATTCTCTCTCCACTCTCTCTCTCTTTCTCCTCTCTCTCACACTCTCTCCCCTCGCTCTCTCTCTCTCGCTGAGTCTCTCTCCTCTTGCTCTCTCTCCTCTCTCTCCACGTCGCCTCTCACTCTGCTTTAGTCTGTCCACTTTCGTCTCCTCTTGCCTCCTCTCGTGTGAATCTGGTAGCTAACCTAGATAGGTTTATAAAAGTGTTGTTGTTGTGCTGCACTGGCCCCCTCTCTCTCTCTCTCTCTCTCTCTCTCAGTGTCTCTCTCAATCGGCTCCAACTGTAGATCCTCCTCGCTACCATTCCAGCCTGCCTCTCTCCTCTCTTCTCTCTCGACCAGCCTGCTTCCTCTCTACCAGCCTGCCAACCAACCTGCCTGCCTGCCTGCCTGCCTGCCTGCCTGCCTGCCCCGAGTCGGGAGCCACAACTTGTTGCGCACTGACTTTGTCAGCTGTCAATCAACGGCCCCCCCTCACCCCCTCCACCCGGCCTCACGCCGGAACCAGCTCCAGCGGCCGCTCACGTGTCTGCAAGTCAGCAAAGCGCGACACACACAACACCGACGTGTGTGACAAGCTTGTGCTACAGACAACAACAAAGTTGTCGGTGTTGTCGATGTTGATGTTGTTTTCTGTGTTGTCGTTGTTGATATTGATGTTGTTGCGCTAACGTGGCTTTATTTTGGTTCGTTCACGACTTCCCAGCCTCCACTTCCGCCGGGAGTGAACTGAGCCGGTGACCGCGTTTAGAGCGATCTGATTGGTGGACTTTTGTTTACTTGTATTCGGTGGGCGTGGCTTGCTTAACGCGCCCTGTGTGAACTTTATCATCACTTTCACCGCTAATAGACGATTTCCACCACCAACCTGCTCTCTGATGGGTTGCTTGGTTTTGGGGGTTTTACGTCATGGCAATAGGTCATGACAGGTTGAGGCTCTCTGGTGGTAGACCTAGTCGCGAGGACTAATGTTGTGGTTAGCCGTTCACTGTGAGTGTGTAGCATGCATGCTCTGTGGAAATAGGTATGTGGACATCCCCACGATTAAGGCTACATATAGTAGTTTTACCTCGGTATGCCGCCTCTGGCTAGCCGTAGGCTAGGGAGAAGGAAGCACATCCGGGTCCAGCATTTTAGCATAAGTAACTCACAACGGGAGGACGTTTGTGAGTTGCTCCACAGGATTTATCTACTACTACTGCTTTTATCCAAAAGTAAGTACTGTTTTCTTCGATAACTTTGTTTATCATGCTCTATAGCATCTTTTTATGAAAGTTCAGAACTTTCTTCAGTCCTGTTTGGACTTTGTACGTTTTTTAACTTACGGATAGAACATTGCGTGCCGCTGGCACAAACGAAACCGATACTGAGTTCTATCGACACCTGTTTTTCAGACAGGGAGAAATGGCAACCCGAGTTGCTCATTTCCTAAGAAAAGTCTCCCGGATCCTAATAGAGGATGATGTTGGGGATGCTTCTGGGTGTTTTTTATAAACACCCCTGACCGGTTTAAGGCGAACCTCCGAGTTTCGTAATATTTTCTCCAACTTGTTGGCGCTGTAGCCACAGGTGGGAGAAGTGTACGGAACAGAGAGAGGGGCCGATCTCACGATCGATGCCCTCCGTTTGGTTGGTTTCGTTACCACACACCTACGGCAAATTTAGCTTCACGCCTGTACTGACACGTTGCAAAACACGTTCTCTGTACCATGTTCCTCAACCCAGTTTACTGGCTTACACTTGTGTAGTTGAGATGATTCCGGGTTAGTAACGCTTTGGTTTCGTTACAGTTCCCGATGGCCACTCGCCGGAATAAGCCGCCCGCTGCAGCGGTGGGTGTCCCCCCTACGGATTACGATTCGTCTCCACCGGCTACGGCTCCGCCGTCCCCACATCCTGGGGCTCATGCCTCGGATCAAGACAGTGATCACGCCCCTCAACCAGTGGGGTGGGAGGCGAAAATGGCGGAGATGATGGAGGAGAAGATGCGCCTTTTCCAGGCGCAGACCTTTCCAGATCCTTCCCAAATCCCTGATGAGGATTGGGAAGACTTTTCTGAGGACGAAGAGGACACGCTTTCGGCACCTGAGGTTCCGAAACCGAAAGCGCGGGGCAAGAAACGCCGCCCAGTGAGCAGTTCTGGTGACGAGTTCACAAAGAAAGCGAACTCTAAGCGCTCCAAAAAGTCCAAAAAGAAGAAGAAGAAGAAGAAGAAGGACTCCTCTTCAGACTCGTCGTCCGACTCTTCTTCCACCGAGTCGGATTCCGACACGGAACGAGCGGGAGTCTACGCCAAAATAGGCGTTAAAGCTGGCAAGAAGATTGTCAAAAAGAAAGCTCAGAAAGTGCGCACCACTACCATGATGCGCAAAACGGTGAATAGCCATTTCACTACGTTTAAACCGATCGAAGTCATCAACAAGTTGACTGAGCAGATTTCAGGAGTTAAGGGCATTCCTGCTTCGGTTTTCAAAGAGATGGATTCCGGCATTCATCTTTCCGACGAACGCCGTCGTTATGAAACTTCCCTCTGCCTGATCCATAAGGCAGTTTTGGGTGCCTTGACGTCTGTTATCCCTGTGGCTAACAGGATGCAGACAGAGAACAAGTTCTCGTCTTTGGCGCGGGTTATGGACCGGGGCATAGCTTTGTTAGCAGCCGCTAGTAACTACATGACCCATCGGAGATTTGAAAACGTTTTCAAATCGGTCACCACAGATGCCGGAAAAGAGGTTGCCCGCTCTAACAAGGTAACGGACCATGATGGTAAGGAATACACCGTGTATTCCGGACCTACCCCTATCAAGAGCAAACCGCTTGATAAATCCAAGATGTTTGGGGGTCAGCTAGCTTACCTGTACAAACAGGTAGAGGTCGACTACAAGAGTGCTAAAAACACTGAAGCAAAGAGTCGTCGCTTCCAAAACCCAGCAGGGTTCAGAAAGTCTAGGACGGATTTTCGATTCCGCAGAGGAGGAAGGCCGTTCAGGGGCGGACCGTCCTTCCAGTTCAACCAGCGAGGAAGGGGCCGAGGCGACAGGCCGGCCTCAAACTGGAACGACAACCGCGGCTACAAGAGGGATTTCGTTCCCAAGCCCCAGTTCCCGAAACAAGGGAACAAGTAGAGATTTCCACACAAACAGTGCAGCCTCCTGACCCTACAATGGTCACGGAGGAAACTCAAACTGAAGTAAGCCTTTTTCAAGCAGGGAATGTTTCTAATTGTTTACATCAATGGCAACAGTTAACCACTAATCCAGAGGTCCTGAATATTGTTAAAGGCATTCACATCCCTTTCACACAATTGCCTATACAAAAGAGAGCGCCTTTTCCGTATCAGTTTAATTCACTAGAAAAATCTCAGCTAGATCACCAGGTTCTACTGTTTGAGTCTAAGGGCATTGTCAACAGAGTTGAACATACTGAAGGGGAATATATTTCCAATATCTTCTCTACTCCTAAACCTGATGGTTCAATCCGAATGATTTTAGATTTAACTCAGTTGAATGAAATCATTGAATACAAACATTTCAAAATGTTTTCTTTAGAAACAGCTCGTGATTTAATTACCCCAGGGTGTTGGCTAGCGAGTGTTGATTTAAGGGATGCGTACTACACCGTTCCTATTCACCAGACAGATCGGAAATACCTACGTTTTCTCTGGAATGGCCAACTTTTTGAATTTACATGTTTACCTAATGGTTTGGCCTGCGCACCGCGTCTGTTTACTAAGTTGTTGAAACCAATTTTTGCACACATGGCAAAATTGGGGCATTGTATGTTTCCATACATAGATGATTCTTTTATTATGGGCCAATCTTTCACGCAATGTGAACTCGCTGTTAAAGATTTATGCAAAATTTTCACCAAATTGGGTTTCTTCATACATAACAAGAAATCAGTTTTTTCTCCTACTCAGGAGCTTAAGTGTCTCGGGTTCATTCTGAACACCACGGCTATGACCGTTTCGCTTACACGCCAAAAGAAAGATAAGCTTTACCGCACAGCGATACAGCTGTTAGACACTTCTAGGCCAAAGATTAGACAGGTCGCGGTCCTTATCGGGGTCATGGTTTCGTATAGTCCCGCTATTCTATACGGAGCGGCACACATAAAATCCCTCGAAATTGATAAAAATTTGGCGCTGGCCCGCGCAAAGGGAAACTTTGAAAAGACCATGTTTATTTCGGAGAACGGCCTAGCCGACATTGATTGGTGGCTAAACCACTTTGACCATTCCCCCAATCCCATTAGAATGGGAGAGCCTGACACTACCGTTACCACTGACGCGTCTCTCCAAGGGTGGGGAGCACATCAAAATGATGTAGCAACGGGAGGAAGATGGCTAGAATCGGAACTCCCCGATCATATTAACGTTCTAGAACTAAGGGCCATTTACTTGGGATTAACCAGTCTAGTAAAAATACCCAAAAATAATGTACGTATCCTCACGGATAACACCACAGCTATGGCTTATGTCAGAAATATGGGAGGTACAAAATCGATTAAATGTAATGCAATGGCACTTCTCATTTGGAACTGGGCTCAAACCTTTGATGTCTGGTTAACTGTTAATCACATTCCAGGCACACAAAATTGTCTAGCTGACAAGATGAGTCGCCAGTTCCATGATCACTTAGAGTGGTCACTTAATCCATCCATTTTCAAACACATTTGTCACACATGGGGTTCACCTCAGATCGATTTGTTCGCTTCGCGTAATAACTTTAAAATTCCAAAATATGTTTCGTGGCACCCGGAACCCAATGCTTGGCACATTGATGCCTTCTCCCTAAAGTGGCGACATCATTTCTTTTACATTTTCCCCCCCTTTACTATCATTAGCAAAGTCGCCAGAAAGATTCAAATGGAGGGGACACACGCCATACTCATCGTCCCCGAGTGGCACACGCAACCGTGGCTACCGACGTTACTAGCCACAGCCAAAAGCAGCCTTCGCTTCCCAAGATTCCGAGGAAACCTCAAACATCAGGGACCACTAGAACGCCACGGAAACGTGTCGACAACTCCGTTAGTGGCATTCCTTTTTTAAATAAATATTTAGAACAGTTTGGCTTAGACAAAATTACACAACAGCGTTTGGTTGATGATGCGTGGAGAAAAGGAACGGTGAAAATGTATACTACGTATTTAAAGAAATGGGGTATTTATTGCCTGCTTAAGAAAGTCAAGCCAATGACTCCCACAGTATCCCAGGTAGGACTCTTCCTACGTTACCTAGAGGACGAAGGCCTAGGATATGGCGCTATTAACGCTGCCAGATGTGCTCTGTCGATAATCCTACCGCGGGTTAATGGACAAACAATGGGTAAACACCATGTTATTTGTTGGATCATACGATCAATTTATCAGAGGAATCCGCCTAAACCCAAATATAATAGGTTTTGGGATGTTTCTCTAGTGTTCAACCTCTTCAAGAAATGGCCAGAAAATAAGTTTCTGGACGTTAAACTTTTAGGTTTCAAAGTCGCAGTTTTGCTTCTCCTGGTCACTGGACACAGAGGCCAAACTATAGTTGCCCTGTCGCTGAATGGTCTAGAAATTGACAGTAAAGAGGCCACGTTTGATTTATCAACTTTATTAAAATCAAACCGATTAGGTGACCCCCTTTCTACGATAGGGGTGTCCAGTTTCACTCAGGATCGCAAGTTATGTGTCGTATCTGCGATACGAAATTATATATCCAAGACAAGATTAATAAGAAACTCAAGACAGCTATTGGTCAGCTTTATTAAGCCACACAAGGCCATTTCCAGGGATACCCTCGCCCGATGGACAATGAATGTGTTAAAACTGGCGGGAGTAAATACAGACAGGTACTCATCGCACTCTACACGTGGTGCAATGGTGTCCAAGGCAAGATTGCTAGGCATCTCCGTTAAACGGATCCTAGCTCACGCGGGATGGAAAACCGCTACTTCGTTTGCTAGACATTACCACAAACGACTAGAGAAGCCTCAGCCTATAGCGCACAGGCTACTCACCAACTGAAAGAGAGAGGTAAGAAAAACATTGGTTTTTCCTCTTTTTTGCCATACAAATCGCTTTTCCATTGTTGCATACATAAGACATAATCACTAAAGAATAATAACAAAACAAGAATATCAGGATAAAAAATTATTTTACGTAAAGGTCTCCCTAGCCTACGGCTAGCCAGAGGCGGCATACCGAGGTAAAATAGATTAGTTAGACGAATCTTACCTGGGTATAGATGATGGATAACTATTGTTTTACCGAGGTAGAAGCCTCGGTTAGACGTGGGCGAGGGCCCACCCACCACGCCCTGCCACGTCTAGTCAATCACTCAATTTAGCATGAGGTCACTTGACCTTAGGTTGTTTTTTAGAATCATTTTTATCCTGAATTAGTAGGTAAAGATTGCTGGACCCGGATGTGCTTCCTTCTCCCTCGCCCACGTCTAACCGAGGCTTCTACCTCGGTAAAACAATAGTTATCCATCATCTATACCCAGGTAAGATTCGTCTAACTAATCTATACATTCCTTACACGCGGTAAGCTGAGATTCCTTATACGCGGCATGCAGCATGCGGTATGCGAATGGGAAGATTCCTTCTACGTGGTATGCGGCATGCGGCATGCGGCACACGACTGGCAAGATTGAAAAAATAAAAATAAACAAGTATACTCCATACTGCACTGTATATGGCCTAATATGGGATTTATATCTATGTAACTCTTGGTACGTCACATGGAGGTTCCTACCTTTATAATTACCAAATTATAGATAAGTATTCATATTTTTGTGGCTCTGGTAACATTTTTACCAACCCGAACCCCCACCACCACCACTACCATATGTTTGGCCCTCAGCACCCTTGTGCTTGACCGTTCCGTAATGCTCAGTCGCCTCTCCTCCTCTAAACCTAAGGGACAAGTGCGACTGATGTTTCTATTCGCACACCGCATGCCGCACCGATCGCTACAGGGACCGATCGAGTTGTCGCATTCGCATTCGCATTCGCATACCGCATGTAAGGGTTGCAGCCCATTGACTTCAAGGTATTTTGATTTTTTGCCGCATTCGCATACCGCATACTGCATACCGCGTGTAAGGAATCTCAGCTGTATGCGGCATGCGAATGCGAATGCGGCAAAAGATCGAAAAGCATCTAAGTCAATGGGGGTGATTTCATGCGTCCGAATGCGAATGCGGCAACTGAATCAGTCCATGTAGCCATCGGTGTGGCATGTGAATGCGAATGCTGCTGCGTTTGCCATAGAAAACAGTGGTAGAGAAACCTGACACTATGTGTGGGTGTGGGTGTGGATGTGGGTGAAAGGACCCAACCCGTTCGCATGCTGCATTCCCATTCCCATTCGCATGCCGCATACCGCGTGCAAGGAATCCTAGCTTAAGTCGTTGCGATTTTGTAGGGGGTTTCCACACACGTGTAATTAATATTAAAGTCAGCAAGCCAATTTAGAGCAAGTCAGGTACATTGTAAATTTTGATTAACCTTTATTTCATATCCAGTCTCTGTCAGGGTCAAAAAGATTTACAAAAATCTTGTAAATATCATGAAAATTAAGCAAGTTCTGGCATATTTTGTCTTTCTTTGATATTAATTATCAATTAATTAGTTAATTAAATAATTAATAATACCAAATCAGACTTTGATGCAGTCTTAAAATGGACATTTTCTTCTATTTAATCTATTACAAAAATCATGTAAATACCATGAAAACTAATGAAGTTATGACTTTTTTCATTTAGTTTGCATTGTTTAGAATCACACCCATTCCCTTTGTTTCAGTTTAATTACATGACAAAAAAACATGCGATTTTAAAGAAATAAAAATTCATAACTTTCTAAATGTTAGACCAATATGCATGATCTTGGTGTCATTTAAAAGCATTTCTTTTGCTCTTTTACCAAAGAATTTTGGTGTGAGTTTCATTTCTACACAGTAAACTTTATTTTTGTTGTCACATACCTAGTGGAAAGGGTCTTAGATTTTTATTTTTGTTTGTTTGTTCAAGTGTTTATATTCCTCTGAATAACATGTTGTCAGTGCTAATGCGCTGGTCTTCCAGCCCTAATCACAATTGCCTCTACACAGTATACAAATCTACAACAATATACTGATAGACAATTACAGGGAAATAAGCAAATTCACTGATCGCAATGGCGAGAACTAATGTTAGGGATAGTTTCTCACTGTGCAGTATGGTCTGTTGAAAAGGTCTGTTTTACCACCAGCCCGCCATCTGATAGCAGTGGCGAGAACTAAATAACACAGGAATGAGATAAGTCTAGATTTAAAGATAAATATATCTAGAGTTATTTATTTATCTCTGATCAAGAATCCATGATATCACGCACTGACGGTGGTTGTCTTTTGTTCACCGTTAATTTTTGTTAAATGGATAGGCAGGTTTAATAATCATCACATTAAAGCTGCATAGTCTGATAACGAATCAAATTTTCAAAACCAAAACAATTATCTAGATTTAATTCTTCATATCTAACTTAGATACCTCTGCTCTTATTATGCATTTGTTGCCACATAAAAGGGAACGCTGAGCCAATTTAAAAGAACCTGTTACTGCAGAAGCCTATGATGTCAGAGTTTTGGCATGTTTGCCAAAATTAATTTTACGTGTTTGCATTTCGGATATCTCAAAAGTTTACCATTTAAAATCAAAGTTACTTCAAGCTAAAGTAAGGTAGATTATAACAATCAAATTAACATACTTTATCTTAGAAACATGACAGAAACTTAAAGTCATCGGACTATGCAACTTAAAATAATACCACTATTCAAATTTTGTACTCAGTTCCATTGCTTACCCACAACATGAGTTTAAGCAACGTCTACCTGCTTTGCAGAAATCAGATATTCAATTCACTTTATTTAAATAATCTTTATTCTGGAATATTATATAATAAAAAATAATAATAATGGCTTCAAACTTTAAGTATGTAGCATGTTTCTCCTGTGGTTATACACTGGTGTTGGGTATTATCTATCACCATTCATTAATATTTAATAATGCATAGATAGATTTAGCTCTAAGCACATCATACAAGTATAAACATGTTTCCCTATCAGGATCTGGAATGAGTATAAGACATAGTCTAAGCCCCACAATTATTTCATTCATTGCACAATAATCTGAATTTGACCCCAAAAACAGTTTTGACTTCTTGGGCAGTTTTGAATGTGATTGTAGTAAAATGTTAAAATATAAAACATGTTCTAAGTGGAGCAATTCTGAGGACTCCGAATTATGATAGTGGACATCTGCTAAATGTGAGAATTGGAGTTGAGAGAGGCTTTGCTATGGATCTATCGCCCCGTTCACACACAGGCCTTAAGTCACCTCAACTAGTTCGCTTCATCTAAGTTGACTCAGATCGCGCATCTGAACACTCCTCTCAGGCGAATTAGGGCTGAGTCGACTCAACTAGTTCGCCTCAAGTAAACCGCTTCACGAGGTAGATTAGATGAGGCAAACTAGCTTGAGTCCGCCTAAAGTACATGTGTGAACATAACTGGTTTAGTTGAGGTGGCTTAAGCACATGGATGGAGACTGCTTCCTAACAGGTGCTTTCATAGTGGTTAGAACACATGTTTGGACCGTCCTACATGTTTGGTCCATCCCATTTCTTCATATATCATATGGAGATTGCTTCCTAACAGGTACACACTTGCTATCCGGATCGCACTTCGTCCACACCTCTCTCTATCTCCTCTCCGCTGGCCATGCTCCTCCTTGATTATGTCTGAAAAGAGCCCACCAGCATTTCACTTTCTACTCTTACTCTGTCCGTTGTCTTTGGCTCGCCGACTGCTCACCATAGAGCAAATAGACAAGGTCCTTTGACTCAACTCTCCTCATTTCTCTTTCCTATACTCTACCCTATTTTTTTTCTCCCAGGGTTACTTCTCCCCCTGATCAAGGGAGTTGTTTGCTTGGGTGTGGGTGCGGCCCTGTACCTTATCCTTTCTCTCGCTTTGTTCTTGTTGCTGGAACCGCGGTACCCACCTTTGCCCGTCCCTTCCTCGTAAACCCTTGCTGTTGTCGACTGGATACGAGTGCTCTGCTACCGCCGGACTGGAGAGATTCGGGGCCACCCCAACGCTTCGCCGTTTTGAATGTTGTAAAGACATCCCCAGCTTCTACAACTGTCCCTACTGAAGATTAATCTTCAACCAAAGATTGGACCGATTTATCGGGGCCTTTCTATATTGCTGCAGTTCTGCAGCCGGTAAACGGCGTAAGGTTACGAACAACCCCACAAGCAAGTAACCTAACAGGTAGTTGCTTTTGATAGTGGTTGGAGCACATGTTTGGACTGTCCTACTCTTCCCATCTCTTTGTTAGGTATGTTGTTTGTATGTATGTAAGTGTGGATGTATGTGTGGCATGTGGATGTATCTGTGGATGTATGTGTGGATGTATGTATGTGTGGATACCCATTCTGATATGACCTTAGATGCTAGGACGTAAAACAACAACAAACAAACATCGATCTGAGCCAGTTTAACGCACATGTAAGAACGAGACACACTTTGAAAACTCTGTATGTGTGAACGCACCGCTAGTTCGACTCATGTAGTTCGCCTCATCTAAGTCGGCCTAACGCTGTACGTGTGACCACGGTTTATGTATGTATACTCTAGTTGTGTTGTGTGGAGAGGGAGGTACATGAAGGGACCGTGGATTTGTTTGTTAAACGCAACCACACACACACACATACACACACTTCCTCGATGGCCATTGTATTTGTCGACTCCACTCGCCGTGTTCTATTTGAAATTCTGACGACTGGAATGACCCGAGTCGCCCGGGTAGTGTTAATCGATTACGGCCATGCATATTAGATTCTGACGCATGCGCAGAAGCGAGGTACACGTCTGAGCACGGGAACACGCTGAAACCGCCACACCGGGCTCTGATTTTGGCAAGAGTGTCGTCATTCATAGTGTGCCTCCTCTGTGTGTGGGGTGGGGTGGGGGGGGTGTTTGTGTGAATGTGTGTGTGAATGTGTGTGTGAATGTGTGAGTGTGTGTGTGTGTGTTTGGATGTGGGTGTGTGAATGTGGGGGTGTCGATGTGGGTGTGTGGATGTGGGTGTGAATGTGGGGGTGTGGATGTGGGTGTGAATGTGGGTGTGAATGTGGGTGTGAATGTGGGTGTGTGAATGTGGGTGTGAATGTGGGTGTGTGGATGTGGGTGTGAATGTGGGTGTGGTTGTGGGTGTGAATGTGGGTGTGAATGTGGGTGTGAATGTGTGGGTGTGGATGTGGGTGTGAATGTGGTATGGGTGTGAATGTGGGTGTGAATGTGGGTGTGTGAATGTGGGTGTGGATGTGGGTGTGAATGTGGGTGTGTGGATGTGGGTTTGAATGTGGGTGTGAATGTGGGGGATGTGAATGTGGGTGTGAATGTGGGTGTGAATGTGGGTGTGTGGGTGAATGTGGGTGTGAATGTGGGTGTGAATGTGGGTGTGAATGTGGGTGTGGAATGTGGGTGTGGAGGTTGAATGTGGAGGGTGAATGTGGGGGTGAATGTGGGGGTGTGGATGTGGGTGTGAATGTGGGGTGAATGGGATGTGGGTGGGTGGATGTGAATGTGGGTGTGTGAAATGTGGGTGTGTGAATGTGGGTGTGAATGTGGGTGTGTGGATGTGGGTGTGAATGTGGGGGTGTGGATGTGGGGGTGAATGTGGGTGTTAATGTGGGTGTGAATGTGGGTGTGAATGTGGGTGTGTGTGTTTGGATGTGCGTGTGTGAATGTGGATGTGTGAATGTGGGTGTGAATGTGGGTGTGAATGTGGGTGTGAATGTGGGTATGAATATGTGTGTGTTTGGATGTGCGTGTGTGAATGTGGGTGTGTGAATGTGGGTGTGAATGTGGGTGTGAATGTGGGTGTGAATGTGGGTGTGAATGTGGGTGTGTGTTTGGATGTGCGTGTGTGAATGTGGGGGTGTGGATGTGGGTGTGAATGTGGGTGTGAATGTGGGTGTGGGTGTGGTTGGCTGTGCCGTGTGTAACTGTAAGGTTCTGTTGGTTGGTTGTTGGAGTTTTACATCCTGGCAACATCTAAGGTCATATCAGGACGGGGTATGGTTCTGATTGTGGTTGTTGTGTGCGCGCACATGTCTGATTGGTTCTGCTGTCTGTGTTTGTTTGTTCGTTGGGGTTTTACATCATAGCAACATTTATGGTCATATCAAAATGGGTATCGACTTGTGCCAGTGCGCACTCATGGCGACTCTATAGTGTTGCCCCACTGGGAGACCAGACCACTAGCACCATGACTCCAATACCCCACTCAGCCACATTATCCTGATACTGAGCTAACCAGTTCTTTCCCAAGCCTAGTAATGCCGAGCATCAGGTTAGATAGCGACAAGTATAAATTTAGTAAGTTATTTGTTTGACTCGGCTGGGATTCAAACTCCTGACATTCGCACGGGAAGACTGCACTCTACCAATTCAGCAACCATATCCCAATTGGGCGCAGTTGGTTTAATTGGCTCAAAGCCGGTATGAAAGACGCATTATTATTCTCACGGTCAAGGATCCCATGATCTGCGGCATGTGAGTGAAAGGCGGAGTGATTCAAAAAAGGAAGAAGTGGGTAACGTTCACCCTCAACCAACCCGCATCCCTTCCACCCACCAAACCAGATGGGACGGCCAAATGAGTTCAGCGTCCGTCTCCTGTTTTGGGAGATTGGGTGATACAAACCCATGGGTTTGTGAGTTTTAACCCTGGTTGAGTCAAACCAATGACTTTAAAATTGATAGTTGTCACTTCCTAGTCAGGCACTTGGCGTTAATAGGATAGGACAAGGACTGGTTGGCTCAGTGTCAGGATGATGCGCGAGAAGGAAGAACAGAGGCGGAGGTGGGAAACTGAGGCGTTTATTGTGACGCCTCGGGCAATATACAAACAGTATGAAAGAAGATAACAAAACATATGAGAAGAGTAAGGTAAAAATCAAGCAGGGCAACAGAGGGGCTCATGAGGAGCAACAGTCTCGTGAGGAGCAGTAAGTGAGGGGCTCATGAGGAGCAGAAGATAGAATACAGGAGGGGCTCATAAGGAGCAATGTCAGAGTTCTGGTAGAGGGGGGGCCGAGGAGCCCTCCGCCGCAGATGGGGGGAGGGTAGAGGAGTGGAAGTTGGGTGGGTGGAGGAGAAAGGGCTGAGAGCTGGAAGGCGGCAGGAGGGCGAGTGCCTGAGGGAGGCCGGCGGGCGGCCTTATAAGGGAGAAAGTGAGCAGTGGCAGGGGAGGCGTGAACGCTCAGGGCCGGGGGAGGGCGAGGGTGAGCAGCGGGCGTCGCGCGAGGCGCGAATGCTGGGTGAAGGCCCGGGAGAGGGGGGGGGAGTCGCTCTGCCTTCCCTCGCATCAAACGAAATGCTTCGCATTACGACCGATGCGCGAGAAGGAAGAACAGAGGCGGAGGTGGGAAACTGAGGCGTTTATTGTGACGCCTCGGGCAATATACAAACAGTATGAAAGAAGATAACAAAACATATGAGAAGAGTAAGGTAAAAATCAAGCAGGGCAACAGAAGGGCTCATGAGGAGCAACAGTCTCGTGAGGAGCAGTAAGTGAGGGGCTCATGAGGAGCAGAAGATAGAATACAGGAGGGGCTCATAAGGAGCAATGTCAGAGTTCTGGTAGAGGGGGGGCCGAGGAGCCCTCCGCCAAAGAGTAAGGAGAGGGCTCGAGGCGCGCCCGAGGCGGGGGCGCGGGGCGCCTGAGGCGGGGGCCCGGATAGGCAGGCCTGGGTGAGAGGAGGGTCCGGGGCCTACGTGGAGGGGGAGCGGGCGGCCAAAAAAGGGGGGGGCCCGCTCCTGAGATGTGATGTCGGCAGAGGGTTCCTGTGAGGCTGGGCTGGGCTGTGGTCTGAGGCTGGGCTGTGGTCTGAGGGTTCCTCATGAGGCTGGGCTGGGCTGTGGTCCGTGATGGGCGACTGGCGCTGGGCGGCGATGGGAGCCTTACTGAGGGGGCGCTGGGGCCCGACTGGGAGGTGGTTGCCGATGAGGTCGGCAGTGCCGAGGCGGCGGTCAGGCCGCGCCTCGGGCAAGCTGGGCTGGGCTGGGCTGTGGTCTGAGGGTTCCTCGCGAGGCTGGGCTGGGCTGTGGTCGGTGATGGGCGACTGGCGCTGGGCGGCGATGGGAGCCTTACTGAGGGGGCGCTGGGGCCCGACTGGGAGGTGGTTGCCGATGAGGTCGGCAGTGCCGGGGCTGCGGTCAGGCCACGCCTCGGGCAAACTGGGCTGGGCTGGGCTCTGGTCTGAGGGTTCCTCGTGAGGCTGGGCTGGGCTCTGGTCCGTGATGGGCGACTGGCGCTGGGCGGTGATGGGAGCCTTACTGAGGGGGCGCTGGGGCCCGGCTGGGAGGTGGTTGCCGATGAGGTCGGCAGTGCCGCGGCGGCGGTCTGGCCGCGCCTCGGGCAGGCTGGGCTGGGCTGGGCTGTGGTCTGAGGGTGAGGAGGTTGTCGGCTTCGAGGTGGTTGTGAGGCGCCGGAGAGGGCCCCCCCGGGCCGGCCGGGGGGGGCCGGCGGATCAAAAATCCGCCGAGGCGGCCGGGGTCTGTGCCCCCCGGGGCGGTGCTTGAGGTGGTGGGGGGGGGGTGGGTGCGCTCCCCTGGTGAGGTGTGCCCGAGGTGATGTGACGGGCGGTGGGCTGTACGTCGTCCGAAGCCGACGGGCCGTGATGTGTCGGAGGGCAGCCTCGGCGCCCGAGGGCTGGTCCCGCGGCGCCGGGGAGGGACCCGGGGCCGAGCTGGGCGAGGCGCCTCCCGGCGTGCCCGAGGAGGGGGCCGGCGTGGCCGCGGCAGTGTCCGGGGTCCCTTCCGTGGTGCTTGATGCGGGGGCCCCCTCCTCGGGGCGGGCGGGGGCGTCCCCTCGGGCGCGGCGGTGAGACGGCTGCCGCGCGGTGCTTGAGGCGGCGGGGCAGGGCGCGCCTCCGTGGGGGCGTGTGCCCGAGGTGCTGGGATGGGCGGTGTGCCGTACGCCGTCCGCCTCGGGGCGGGCGGTGGCGTGGTGCAAGAGGGTTGCCCTCGGGCTCTCCTCGATTCGATGGCGTCCAGGCGTGCGTGGAGGGCGGCGGTGGTGGCGCGCTGGAGGGCCCGAAGGTCGAGGAGAGCCTTGAGAACCTGAGTTATCTCGGTGCCCGAGGGTGCCGACGGAGAGGCCGGGGCCGAGGAGGCCGACGCGCCTCCCGGCGCGCCCGAGGATGGTCCCGGCGCGGCCAGGGCGGTCGCCCGGGGGCTGTGGCGGCCAGTGCCTTTGCCGTGTCTGGGCATCCTGGAGCGGTCCGAGGGGATGCAGCGGCCCGAGGTGAAGAATCCCAAGCAGGAGAAAGGGCTGAGAGCTGGAAGGCGGCAGGAGGGCGAGTGCCTGAGGGAGGCCGGCGGGCGGCCTTATAAGGGAGAAGGTGAGCAGTGGCAGGAGAGGCGTGAACGCTCAAGGCCGGGGGAGGGCGGGGGTGAGGAGCGGGCATCGCGCGAGGCGTGAATGCTGGGTGACACGCGGGCAGAGGGGGGGGGGGAGTCGCTCTGCCTTCCCTCGCATCAAACGAAATGCTTCGCATTACGACCAATGTGACTGAGTGGGATATCAGGTTATGGTGCTGGTAGCCTGGTCTCCCAGTGGGGCATCACTATAAAGTTGCCATGAGTGTGCACTGTCACAAGTCGGTAGCCATCCTGATATGCCCTTAGATGTTGCTAGGATGTGAAACAACAACAAACAAACAAATCCACCCTCTAATCCCCATGTCACTCTTACTAGTCTTAGCGCATTCAAAAACAACCATCTGATGTTAGTGTTATACTCCTGTCACACTACGAGGTAACGCGGTAGCGTAAGCCGTCGTAGGTGAAATTTGGCCATTACGTCTAGAGATGTACAGATACATTACTCGTTCGTTAAGCTTACGTCGAGATACGTCGAGTTACGTCAAGTAACGTCGCGATACGGTGACATACATCAAGGTTTTGGACATACCCCAAAACTTTCTACGTAGCTTGACATAAGGCCGTTACATTGGGTTAAGTTGGGCTTATGTTGCACTCACATTAGGCTTATGTTGAGATATGTTAGACATTCATTAGAGCTATGTCGGTCTTCGTTGAGCTACATCGACTTACGGTAGACTGATGGCGAGCCTTGGAGGAATGTGCAGCCCGCGCGCTGACAATGTGATGTTAACATATCTCGATGTAGGTCTAACATGTCTGTGATGTGTGTCTAACATTAGTCTAACGTAAGTTCAATGTGTCTTGACGTAGTTGACGATCGGCTGGCACGCGTGTAATTTGTGTAGCGTGCGCCAACGTTCTTTGAATGTAAGCAAGGATGCTGTGAACGTGGTGTGAACATGGTGAGAACGTTTTGCCATCTGTTATGCTCAGGTCGAGCGCGTTGAGCGCTCACTGTCCTTACGCTGAGCATGCTGGACTGTCATTAGACTGACGCTGCTCACTCGCGGGCTGATGTTGCCTCACATTACAAATTTCGTCAGAGTCACACATAGCAATGTTAGGGCGTAATTATGCGAGTCCTACCCTGAGCTGACGCTAAGGTTTCGCTAGGCTGATGCCACGTGCACTGGAAACCCGTTAACCTTATATTGGGCCTTTTTTGTTGACGTTCTAACTCGTTGAGACACATTACAACTACGTTGGACCGACGTTTCACCTACGTCCACTACATTGCACTGACGTCCAATTTGGCCCTGAAACGCCGAGAATTTCTACGTATCTCAATGTAAAAAAAGTGATTTTTACGTTGCCCATTTGCTGGCCTGTTATGTTGTAGTGTGACAGGGGTATTTAGACAGGTTTGTAAAAAAAATATTTGTTACAACTCAGGGTTACCTGATGGTAATAAGGAACTGGGCAAAGGCAGCCCTGTTATTGTGACATGTGAGGACGTGGTCGAAGTCAGCCAAGAAAGTCATTTACGATGAGATGAATGCGCTTCGTTGTTTTCCCGTTTACCAACTTGTGTCAGTGTACACATATATGGAAAGAAAGTTTGTTTTATTTAACAACGCCTCTAGAGCGCATTGACTTTTATCATCGGCTATTGGACGTCAAACATTTGGTCATTCTGACACATTTATTTAGAGGAAACCTGCTGTCACCACATATGCTACTCTTTCCGATAAGCAGCAATGGGTCTTTATATGCACTTTCCCACAGACAGGACAGCACATACCACAGCATTTGATGGACCAGTTGTGGACCACTGGCTGGAACTGAAAATAGCCCAAACTGCAAATGGGTCCACTGAGCAGGATCGATCGGATGACCCACACCGACACATCTGGACACTCTACCATCTGAGCTACGTCCTGCTGCCCACACACATATGGCATCTCCACTGGTGGACCAGACCGCTATCACCATGACCCCAATATCCCACTCAGTCATGTTATCCTGATACTGATCAAACCAGTCCTTGCCCTATTCCATTAATGCTGAGGCTAGGTAGCAACAAGTATCAATTTTGTAAGTCATTGGTTTGACTCTTTCAGGGTTTGAACCCATGATCTTCCGCATGGAAGCACTGTTACAAATCATTATTCATCCTGATATGACTGGGTATGTTACTAGGATATAAAACACCAAGAAACCGAAAACTTATAAATATGCGAATATATATGTGTGATGTATAAGACTTATGCCAGTATAAAGGCACGGAAGGGAAGATTCCCTATATGATCACCCATATGTTGTGTACTACTTTACCCCTTTTCACAGTTGGGAAAGGTGGCCGCGAATACTCTCACTCGTGAACTGGAATATACAGTATAACCCCTTTAAACCAAGCTTGGTTAAACCAAACGATCGGTTAATCCAAACTTTTGTTGGCGGCCTGGCAAAATACTACCGTTTATCATATAAAAAAGTTGGTTAGACCAAAGTTGGTTAAACCAAAGTTGGTTAATCCAAATTATCGGTTAATCCAAACAAAATTGTCGGACCCCATGCCACTTCGGTATGGTTAAACCAAACTTTCATGGGGTTATAAAGGTCATCTGAGAGCCCATTGACTTTTTTATATGATAAATTGTAGTATTTGCCGGGCCGCCTACAATTCTTTTTTATTAACCGATTGTTTGCTTTAACCGAGCAGGGTTTAACAGGGTTATACAGTACATACATACAAAACAATGATCAAAGTGACCTCATATATTCTATATTACATGTGCAATACATGCTTACTCAAAGTCAAAGCCAAAGCTCGGTTCAACCAATGATCGGTTAATCCAAACAAATTTCTACGGTCCCTCAAGTTTGGTTTAACAGGGTTATACTGAATTACAGTTTACACACTTTACTCTCTCAGACCCCAGCAAATATTATATAATATTATATATATATATATATATATATATATATATATATACAGGCGCTACAGTTGCTGATGCAATATACAGATGAACCTCGATCCAACGGACACCGATGCAACGGATTCCGGATCCAACGGACACAATCCGCGAGAGTGAATATCTGGTCCGAACGTTTAAAACTCCCGTAAGCATTTAAAACTTGAGTAAGCGTTTTCGTCCTATCAACATCTAAGGTGATATTAGGACGGGTACCAACTTGTGATGTGTTGTTTACGTGTTTGGTCCCCTGTTTTCCACATTATCACTATGGCACCTATAGATAAAGCAATTTTGTCGCTGCAACGGACAAACGGCTTTAACGGACAATTGCTCCCCCCTATTAGTCCGTTGGATTGAGGTTCATCTGTATATATATTGTGCTATATCCAAGCTGTATATAACATAGTTATATTTAATATATAGACCGGTCATGGTGGCCAAATCGGTAGAGTGCAGGCTTCCCGTGCGGGATGTTGGCAGTTTGAATCCCGGCCGAGTCAAACCAATGACATACAAAAATGTATGCTTGTCGCTACCTAACCTGACCGTCATCATTAGTAGGATAAGGCAAGGACGGGTTTGCTCAGTGTCAGGAAAATGTGACTGAGTGGGATATTGAGTCATGGTGCCAGTAGTCTGCTTTCCCAGTGGGGCAGCACTATAAAGTTGCCATGAGTGCGCACTGTCACAAGTCGGTAGCCATCCTGATATTCCCTTAGATGTTGCTAGGACGTAAAACAACAACAAACAAACAAATCCACCTGCTAATCCCCATGTCACTCTTACTAGTCTGAGCGCATTCAAAAACAACCATCTGCTGTTAGTGTTATACACCTGTCACACTATGCCAGAATTCTCGATTTATGCAACCAAATATATGTCTGGAGGGACACATTACAGAACGAGAGATGCGTGTGCTGGTTGTAGGTGGTGGGTGGGATTCGAGAGTCCCTATGGCTACTGGAGTTGCCATGTCTCCGCAATATTACTTATATTGTGCCCATTGCATATCCGTTGATATCCGGCCTGATCCGTTACAAGTTTTGAGCATGCACAAAATTTGGAACGGATGTTGCCGGATTGACGTCTACGGTTCTTGTCCGGTTTGGGTCCGCTTATCGTCCATTGGCTATCCGTTCATGTATGTTTCATGCCCGTTTAATGTTCGTTTGTCCGGCAGTCTTTGACCCGATATCACATTTTTACACATTTCGATACTTATCGCGTCCGAACACCACCGGACTAGAAAATTCTGTCCGTTGCTCAATCGGGCATAGTGTGACAGGCACTTTAGTGAGATATGTAGATAGATCTATATAGAACTCTCTAAATATATATAAATATAATACTGTGTGAGGTGTGTGTAGAATCAAATCTAGATAGAATATATTACAATAACAAAGGTATTGATTTATTGATTGATTGATTGGTGGTTGCTTTACGCCGTGTCGGCAGCATAGACCATATTCAGGGCGAATAGATGAAATAGTATAACCCCGTTAAACCAAACTTGAAGGGACCCTAGAAATTTGTTTGGATTAACCGATCATTGGTTTAACAATATACAATAACATATACAGTATACATAACATAAATACATGTATATATTCATACAGTATAACCCCCGTTAAACCAAGCTCGGTTGAACCAAACGATCGGTTAATCCAAACTTTTTTTGGTGGCCCGGAAAAATACTACCATTTATCATATAATAAAAAAGTTGGTTAAACCAAAGTCGGTTAATCCAAGTTATCTCTTAATCCAAACAAAATTGTCGGACCCCAGGCCACTTCCGGTATGTCTAAACCAAACTTTCATGTGGTTATAAGGTCATCTGAGACCCCACCAACATTTTTATATGATAAATGGTAGTATTTTGCTGGGACGCTGAAAAAGTTTGGATTAACCGATCATTTGGGTTACCTAATCTTGGTTTAACAGGTTTATTCTGTATATACATAAAAAAAACAATAATCAAAGTGTCCAAATACATTGTATATTACATTCATAATGCACCCCCGTTTTTGCCAAAGCCAAGTCAAAGTCGAAGCCAAAGCTCAGTTAAACCGCTGATCGGTTAATCCAAACAAATTTCTAGGGTCCCTTCAAGTTTGGTTTAACAGGGTTATACTGTATAGATTATATTTGATATATATAGATATATAATGACCAGCCGATTCCATATAAAGGTTTCTTGTCCACGAACCACACATAAAAAGCATGCAGGTTGCTTTAGTACATAATAAATTATTTGATGTATTGAGAGGGAATCAAAAGACGCAGCCTACAGATAGATATTTGATTTTTATTGCTCTCCAGCATAGCACATGTGAACTCAATTTGATCCTATATATCCAACTGCATATTGATACACATATACCGTAAAACCTCTCTATCCCCTTCCACAGATCGACCACTCCCGATATAGATCGCTTTATTTGGGTCCCAACAATACCATGGTAAGGATATTCTAACTCTCTAAACCGACCACCTCCCTAAATGGACCATGTAAAGTCGGTCCCATGGTCGGTCGGTTTAGAGAGTTTTTACTGTATATTAAACAGTTATTGTTGGATAGAAGGAATATTAAGTCAATTTAATTGGCTACGTGTCACAGTTGAAGCCTATGCTGTCCAATAATTTTCACTGCATGCCAAATTATTTCACATTACACTTCAAATAACTCCAAAGTTATGGTGCTGTCACATTACGACGTTTCTCGCCAACGCGCGTCGACGTGTGTCATTTTTGGGCGAAATGTCAGGAGACGTCTGGAAGCGTTAGGCACGTGTTAGACGCGCGTTGGTATTTGTTGATGGATGGCGACGGTCGACAAGGGTCGGCGGAGTGCGCCAGGACATCGGGGAAGTTTTGTGCATGCACAAAACTTTCGATGCATGATAACGCGCGAGTGCCAACATTATGGGGACGTTAGGAGCACGTCGGAGGCGCTGGAATAATGTTATGCGAATGCACGGCACATGCCACGCGCGCATGAGGGTTGTTCCCATACATTGCGCCAAACTGTTGCTTTGTTTGTTCATTGTTGCTTTACGTCCTAGCTACATCTAAGGTCATATCAGGACGGCACGCCAAAACACGCTACCAATACGTTGTGCTGACGCCGACAAGTTTGATGTGCCTCAACGATTAAAACTGATTTTACGCATTGGTGGCGCACCGGCGAGATACGTCGTAGTGTGACAGGGCTATTAGCTTGATAATATAAAGTGCTTCCAAACTAATGTAACGCAGGACTAGACTGGATGGCTGAATGAGTTAGAGCGTCCATCTCCCGTGTTGGTAGATCGTGGGGTCGTGGGTTCGAACCGTGGTCGAGTCAAACCAATGACTTAACAATTGATACTTGTCGCTTCCTAGCCTGGTGCTCGGCATTATTAGGATAGGGCAAGGACTGGTTGGCTCAGTGTCAGGATAATGTGACTGAGTGGGATATCAGGTCATGGTGCTGGTGGCCTGGTCTTCCAGTGGGGCACTATAAAGTCGCCATGAGTGTGCAGTGTCAGAAGTCGGTACCCGTCCTGATATTACCTTAGATGTTGCTAGGATGTAAAACAACAACAAACAAACTAATGTAAAGCAGATTAGAAGATCAATTTATATATTTATTTGTCAAAACATGGCAGATACTAAAAACTACTGTATTGTACAACTTGAATATGAAGTTCTAAAGTCAGGGGTTCAAAACCCAGCTGAGTCAAACCATTGACTTACAAAATTAATACTTGTCGCTCGCTACCTAGCCTGATACTTGTTACTACCTAACCTGGCACTTGGCATTACTAGGATAGGGCAAGGAGTGGTTAGCTCAGTATCAAGATAATGTGACTGAATGGGAAATTGGGTCATAATGCCAGCAGCCTGGTGTCCCAGAGGGGCAGCACTATGACAAGGTATGTGACAAGGTCGTTTCGTACGGCGGCCTTTGCAACATTTCGACACATTTTGGTACATTTTGATACCGAACACCACCGGACTAGAAAATTCTTTGTCCGGTTGTGTCCGATGCTCTATCCGGTAAAGTGTGTGTGACAGGCACTTAAGGTTGTATCAGGAATTCTCATCATCATCATCATCATCATCATGCTATCGGTCGCGATGCGACAAAGACTGCTTTCGTGACTTGACTGCCACTCTCCATTTAGCTCTCTACTGTGAGAGTTGCGCCCATGAGTCGGTCTTAATGGCTCTCAGCTTCAGGTTTCTCTTGATGGTATCCTTGAACCGGAGACAAGGGCGCCCTCTCTTTCTGTAACCAGAAGAGTTGAGAATAGAGGATCTGCTTTGGTAGCCTGTCTGATGACATCCTCATGAGGTGTCCAGTCCACTGGATATTCTTTTTGATCAGAAGATCTTCCATAGAGGGCGGCCCCGTCCGTTCGAGTATTTCCTTATTTGTCACTTTGTCCTTCCAGGTTAGCCTCATGATTGAACGCAGATGTCGCATCATGAAGGCATGCCTAGGAATTCTACAACACCACATATAGCCTATCTAGGTTTCCTGACACAATATTCAACCTACCTGTGTACGTGACATTTCACGTGAGGAGGTCAGTGCACCTCATTACGTATTCATAGTCGCCAACATTTTAGAATCAGAAAGTGGTCGGGGTTCTGTGTGGGAGCTTGTGAATGGGTCCCAGCTAACAACAAAACGTCATACTGACGTCAGTATAACGTCATTGAATGTTACAATAACGTTATAAAAAGTGTCATATAAACGTTATTTTGTATGGAGTAAATAATGTTATATAACGTTATTTTATCACATTATAGTGATGTTTTTTAACATCACTATGATGTTTTCGTTTAACGTTAGTGCAACGTTTTTTAACATCAATAGGACGTGGGTTTTTTTATAACATTCAAGAACCCATTTATGACGACATAAAAATGTTGCATAAAGATAATGTAGTAGTCTGTACATGAGCTGTACTACCACGCGGTAGCGGCGGAGACTACGACGTGCACCTATGCAGTTACACTGAACTGCGCTAGGTGGCGGCAGGCTAGCCACAGGGCAGACCCCGACTGGGCTGCCCTCTACTGCGTGTGGCTAGCTCCCCCACCCACCCCCCCACCCAACCTATAGACTCGATGTGAGATCTGGCGAGTCAGGGGGCGGGTCAGTTGACTGTTGATGCCGCGGAGAGCAGATTGGTTCAATAAACCAAGTTGAAGCGTACTGACATTGAATCTTGGCGTTCTTCTGTGTGCGCGAGGCAGTGTGGGAGTCGGAGGGCCGTGGGCCATTACAATAATAATAACACTGAACAACACATAAAATGATTATAGTCTCTTCAGTTAGATTCTTCCTCAAATTTTCAAAGTATTACAATAACCATTCAGTGAGACTAATAGATATTATTTATGCTGTACTTGCTGTGATCCTTGATTTTGGTTGACCTGCAGTGGCCCTTCTTATGTGTAAGTTGGTTCACTTACTTTTCTTGAATGTCACTTAATTTAAGGCTGCATGGTCCGATGAAGTATCACATTTTCAAAACCAAAACAATTATCTAGATTTGATTCTACATATGTAATTTTGATAGTGATGCACTTACTAAGCATTTGGTGCTACATATAAGGGAATATTACTAAGACGGCTCACTCAGCCTGTACTGTGTAATCAAAATGATCAAACTCACCACTTGGTGCGCTGGCTGTTCTCTTGGTTAAACAGGTGATATATTATATGTATAAATGTACATATGAATGTGAAAGATGTGTGATGATGGAGATGCTGATGGTGATGTGTATTTGTTCATAGCAATTTCATATTGATGTGTATTCATACTTACCTGTCTCATGTATAATATAATTGTATGTGTTTACATGTGAAACACCAACCAGCAGCCAAGCTGATCAAACCCACCACAAGGTGGCACTGCAAAATTTACATTACCATGGGAGAGATAGGGAGTGAGCCGTCTTAGTACTATAGGGTCTTTGGTGAAGCAGTAGGGTTGGCAAGTATACATATTTATAATATAAACAAACTGACTCCGTGTGAATGTGGCGCCACCTACCTGCAGTCAACTGCAACAAAAGATGATCACACCACCACCAAGGGGAAATTAGTGGAACTAACGGCAATAAAAGACAAGGTCGCTTGGTTTTTGGAGTTTTACGTCCTGGCAACATGTAGGGTCATATCAGGACAGGTATCGCTTTGTGACAGTGCACACTCATGGTGACTTTATAGTTCTGCCCCACTGGTAGACCAGGCCATCAGCACCATGACCTGATATCCCACTCAGTCATTATCCTGATACTGAGCTAACCAGTCCTTGCCCTATCCTAATAATACCGAGTGCCTGGCTAGGATGTGACACATATATATACAGTAAAACCTCCCTAACCGACCACCTCCACAGATCGACCACTCCCCTATATCGATCACTTTATTTGGGTCCCAAAAATACCATTGTAACCATATTCTAACTTCCTAAATCGACCACCTCCGTTTAAAGTCGGTCCCAAGGTCGGTCGATTTAGAGAAGTTTTACTGTATAATTTTTTATGTCATTGGTTTGACTGGACCAGGGTTCGAATCCCACGATCTACCAAAACGGGATACAGACGCTCAACTCATATATCGGAATATCTATAAACAACACTAATCTATTGAGGATTTGTGTGACGTAGGCATCACACTACTCCTGCATTGTGGTTGGATAGAAGCAGTTCCTTCTACTATCAAGTGTATGTAAATAAAACAAAAAGCACAAATCTAATCACTGCTACGATCTAATTCTGTTATTTAGAAACTTTGAATATTCAATCGGGGGTTGAAATAATGTTATTTATGAGAATAGCTTAGGCCTACTCAAAAAGTGAAATCCTGTCAAATTAAACCCAAAATCGGAGCGATATTAACACACGCCGCCGCATTGGCAGCGTTATAGCTATGCTTTCTATCCAACCATGATGGCCGACGAGGCACTGGTCTCGTGGTGCTAATCGTTTGACGCAAATCCTCAATAGTGACCCATGAGTCAAAATGCTTCAGTTCTATTTCCGAGAAAGCTAATCCAAATATGTCACCGTTCCCAGGAATACGCCACTCTAACAGCTGAGGAGGGTCACGTGGGCTGTATTCGATTATGACGGCCATTCGAGGTGAACCTAAAAATGCACGGGCCGTGTGCAAAATGACCAGACTCCAATACCCCAAGGCATGGAGCGGTGTTAGCGAGCCAAACCCATGGTCAGCGGCGATCTCCGGGTTAGTGGTGAAAAGTCAGTATGCATGGACTAGTGTTATGCAAACCCACGAGTAAAAGTCGGGTAAGCTAACCCCACTCCGTAGCAGGTATAAGGGCGCTGTTAGGGACCGATTAGGTGCAAATCTACTCAATGCGATCATATTTAACAGAATTACATACTCAAATCGTGAAATTTCATTAAATTAACCCTAAATTTGAACCGATATCAATGCCTCCGCTTCAACGGCGGTGATATTAATATTGTCAAATCGACGAATGTGCACAAAACAAATCGCTGCCGCCGCCGCATCGACGTCGCTATCCATACTGTTGAACATCAACAAAACATCGCTGCCGCATCGCCGGCAATATATTAGACCCAAATCTATTCAATGCGATCATATTTAACAGAATTATATACTCAAATCGGGAAATTTCATTAAATTAACCCTAAATTCGAACCGATATTAACGCCGCCGCTACAACGGCGCGATATTAATATTGTCAAATCGACGAATGTACACAGGCACTGAGAGATTTCCCATATCTATAAATAACTGCTAGGTTAGCTAACACCTCCGTGCTTTGGCTCCATACATACCCCGTGACTGAATTTCCAATGCCGGCGTTAGCTAAACTGGACCCTGCCCTTAACACCGGAGCCGATAAATAATTCTTCATGCATACGGCCCCTGGTCTTGGCCGGGCTTATCAGGAGCATAAATTTGGCTGGTACCTGTAGTGAGAGCCTGTACTGCAAAGCTACACTTTCTTTCTTCTTTTAAAATGTAAAAGAAAATCCAGATTAAAGTTGCATAGTCCGATGTTTTTGAGTTTCTGAAATTTTCTGAGATAAATACATTAGGTTGGTCGTTATTATGTATCTTACTTTAGCTTGAAGTAACTTTTTTTTAAAGTGGCTAACTTTTGAGATATTTGAAGTGGAACCATGCAAAATTAATTTTGGCAAGCTTGTCAAAACTCTGACCCCATAGGCATATGCAGTAACGGGTTCTATTCAATTGCGGCTTTTGCCTCAGTATTCCCTTCTATGTGGTGGCAAATGTTTAATAAGTGCACCAGTATCTAATGCCTCATACACACCTCCCATATACGATTCACGCGCTAAAACTGACTGCGTTTCACAACCCAACCCGTCCCGTTTCACGACATAAAACTGGCCGATTCATTTTTCGAATGTCTTGCGATTCGAGCTTTAAGCCCTAAAACTGAGTTTTAAGTCGCGAATCGCAAGGCTCTGTGTGCTAGGGGGTCGCACACCTAATGACTAAAACTCAAACTTAGTCGCGAAACGGGCAGTTTAAGGTCATATACGGGAGGTGTGTACCGGGCATAAGTTAGATATGTAGAATAAAACTTAGATAATTGTCTTGGTTTTGAAAATTCGATATTTTCATCGGACTATGCAGCTTTAAGATGGATGGATAACTAAACTATGCAAGCATAAAATACCTTAAATTCTATCTTGCTGTAGTTATATTGGTTATCTAAAAACAAAAAAAGTTTTGGATTAGGCCCCATTTCGCCTGGCCCCGAGCGCATTCGTTTATGCAACCCGAGGTTGTAGGGTCTGCGCACGAGCAAAAAAGTGGTTGGGGTGATCAGAGGTGATTAACCGATTACGGCCTTCAAGTGCTCAATTACCGGAATAGTCATAACTTGACAATACTGCTTGCTATTCAACTGTGGATAACTCACTGATCTTCAAGATTAGAAAACCATGAATATCATAATTTGAATATGATGAATGTGAATCAGGAAAGCTGTTGGTCACGTTACTGCCCCTTTAATAGTAAATAAACACAGGAAATGTGGCAGCGACTGTCCCTTTAATAGTAAATAAACACAGGAAATGTGGCAGCGACTGTCCCTTTAATAGTAAATAAACACAGGAAATGTGGCAGCGACTGTCCCTTTAATAGTAAATAAACACAGGAAATGTGGCAGCGACTGTCCCTTTAATAGTAAATAAACACAGGAAATGTGGCAGCGACTGTCCCTTTAATAGTAAATAAACACAGGAAATGTGGCAGCGACTGTCCCTTTAATAGTAAATAAACACAGGAAATGTGGCAGCGACTGTCCCTTTAATAGTAAATAAACACAGGAAATGTGGCAGTGCCTATCCCTTTAATAGTAAATAAACAGAGGAAATGTGGCAGTGACTGCCCCTTTAATAGTAAATAAACACAGGAAATGTCGCAGCGACTGCCCATTTAATAGTAAATAAAAACAGGAAATGTGTCAGCGGTATGCATACAATTTTTATTTATTTATAGTTGTATTCCGATGCTTTTAAGTTTCTACTATTTCTTTTTCATAAAAAGTTAAATAAACATCGTTATAATAATGTACTTTATAAAGTAGCATTGATTATATAAATAGGTAACTTTGGAGATATTTGACAGGAAAACATGCCAAATTAATGTTGGCATGCATATAGAAATTCGAACATCACAAGATTCAGTAGTAACAGGTTCTACTAAATCGACTTAAGAACGTTAAATCTATCCCTTTTTACAGCAACAAATGCTTAATAAGTGCACCAGTATGTAAAGTAGATATGTAGGACAAAATCCAGGTAAGTAAGTGTCCTGGTTTTGGAAAAGTCGATGCTTTCATCGATTCAATTTGATTCGATATTGCCATTTCAAGTATGCCACAATAATAAGTCAGAATTGTTAATTTTGTTCTATTTCTTCCACCAGATGGTGCTAATAAGGTCATGTCCATGTAAAAGTACCAGATCTTCACGAAGTAGGGAGGTGAGGGGGTGGGACATGCAAGCTACTACTCCCTCAACAGTTTCCTCTACAAATGAAACAATTTATTCATTTGTAAACAAGTACAATAGCACCTTAAAGCTGCATAATCCGATGAAAACATCAAATTATCAAAACCAAAACATTTATATAAATTTGATTCTACATATCTAACTTAAAGCCGTGTTCACATACACAACTTTAGGCCGACTTAGATAAGGTGAATTAGATGAAGCGAATTAGTGTCGTGTCCACACACGGAGCGGTTTAAGGCGGAAATCGATATCTGCGCATGAGCAAGTCCATACTAACCAGCGCCAGTTTCGGTTAGTCAACATCGGCACGAGAGAGAGTGGGTTCGACCTAGATCTATTTCGACTGAATCGTATTGTTTTGAAACGGTCAAAACTTCTGCTGGGCAGTGAAACCCTAAAAATAAATGATGAAAAAAATATCTGTGCACAGGTAGCAGCTTCATAGACCAAATTTACCGGAAAGTCAACAAACTCAGGTCTCGACTGTGACGTCCTTAATCCGCATTATCTAAACCGCTACCGTCCACACAGGCAATATGGGCCGACTTAAGTTACATCGCTTCATATAACCTACCTCGCGACGCGGTTTACTTGAAGCGAATTAGTTGAGGCGAACTAGCCCTAATTCGCTTCAGCATCGCGTCCACACGGCGAATCTGAGCCGAACTAGACAAGGCGAATTAGTTGAGGCGACTTAACTCCCGTGTGTGAACACAGCTTTAGATACTGGTGCACTTATTAAACATTTGTTGCCACATAGAAGAGAATACTGATGCAATCGAATAGAATATGTTACTGGGGGTCAGAGTTACAAAATTAATTTTGCATGGTTGCATTTAAAATATATCAAATGTTAGCCACTTAAAATTAAAGTTACTTCAAACTAAAGTAAGGTACATTATAACATATCAACTTAGTGTATTTATCTCAGAAAATGTCCGAAACTAAAAACCATCAGACAATGCAACTTTAAGCTTAACCCTTTTCTCCAGCACACAATATTTTAATTAATCCTTAATTCCCGGGAAGGTAAAGGCTTAAGACAAAATGAACTCATTATCAGGATATATTGAATGGTGCCTTTACGTCTTACGGGAACTTTCAAGTTTTGAGTTTCTGCCACACAAATTTATATGAATACATTCGGTTGATCGTTTTAATCTATTTTACCTTGAAGTAATTTTTGTGTTTTTCTTGAAGATTTATACTGCAGATCATGGACAAGTCTGAATAAACTTGTTTTCACCATAAGAGAGTTTGTCGATAGAAAGCCCAAGCCTACACTTTTATCGATCCAAGGGATTTTTAACCTCCCACACCACATAGACATGTTATCAGAGCAACTGGCCTTTGATGATGCTGTAACCAGACACGTTCCATTTCCCGACTAATGTCCGGTACACACCTCCCGTATAAAACCTAAACCTTCCCAATTCATTTTTTGAATCTTGCTTAAGCACTAAAACTCAGTTTCAAGTCGCGAATCGGAAGGCTCAGGTGTGTTAGGGGGTCACACACCTGAAGACTGAAACCGACTAAAACTCAAACTTAGTCGCGAAACGGGCAGTTTTAGGTTTTATATGGGAGGTGTGTACCGGGCATTATAGTATGCAATTTGAAGTATAACAGTAATCACCACTCCGTGATTCACTTTTCAACCAGATAAAACAGATGCTGAATCGGCTTTGTACATTATAAACCTATCGCGGATTGATTAACTAGACAAAGCCACAAAGTGTTAATTATTTTTTACAGCACTAATAACATTGTCTTTATTTCATCAACTCTACTTAGTTCATCACATATACAGCCATACTTGCACCAAGGTTCATGTTCTTGAGCTGGGACAAGTAACACTAACAGTGCTAGTGGCTAATATCTTGTTGCTTTAATAATAATAATTAGCAAATTCAGATTTATTGGTTGCCGTTGGTTAGTTAGTTGTTGGAGTTTTACATCCTGGCAACATCTAAAGTCATATCAGGATGGGTACTGACTTGTGACAGTGTGCAGTCATGCTCACATTATAGTACTGCCCCACTGCGAGACCAGGCCACCAGCACAATGATCTGATATCCCACTCAGTCTCATTATCCTGATACTCAGCGAACCAGTCCTTGCCTATCCTAATAATGCCGGGCACCTGAGTAGGAAGCGACAAGAATACATTTTAAAGTCATTGGTGTGACTTGACCAGGGTTCAAACCCATTTGAATCCCACAAACTAAAATGGAAGACGGATGCTCAACTCATTCGAAAATCCTGTCTGATGTTGCATGATTGGAGGAGGGGCTTGAAGCCCTAAGGACTCCATACTGAGAATATATTGAGGTAAAGAGCTGTAGAAAATACACATCCTTGAAGTCTGACAGGTTGAAATCCAATAATTGTGTCATTATTTATTAATTAAATGACTTTTATCTTTTAAATCTTAGCAAACTCCTACGTAGAATTAAAATACATTTCTACACAGAAAAATAAATCCAACACAATGCATATATATATATATGAGACTGTCTCAAAAGGTGCTAAGCAATATGGGATAAAACTTTGTCCATTGTAATGATCAACATACTATCTACTTATGCATTTGCTCAGGATAAACTGATTTGTTTTTTACATGGTGTTTCATAATCCCAATAGAATACATATTGATTTGAAGCAAATGTCTTTGTGTTTTCAGTGTAACCGTTTCTGTGTTGTTTTGTGTCAATCGTTACAATGGACAAAAAAAAAAAGCTGTCACCTTTTGAGACAGGCTCATATGTACTATTGAGGTTGAACTGGGAATTGTCCAACAACACTTCAAATTGAAGTGTTTTGAAGTTCAATAGACGATTTCCACGACTAACCCGCCCTTTGATTTCAGTGGCAAGAACTAATGTGGGTAGCAGCTTCCTATGCAGCATGCTGTGTGGAAAAGGTGTTATAAATGATTTCCAAAATCACCATACTTGTTGCCAGGGTTCTAAGATGTTTGCCACTCGCGATTTACCAGCCAATAATTGTCAACCAACACTTTTCTGGCCTGGACTTTTTCCAGCTGAACAGATTCCCGCACAATGATCGACGGTATGCACACTAGCCGGAAGTGTAAATTTTACCCCTAAAATTGGTATGCAAAATTGAAATTTATGTCAATTTTCTCAACAATTCTGAAACTATAATATATATTGGTTTGTTTGTGGTAACTCATGTAGTATTCAGCCATGCCGCCTGGCTTTGTTTATTTGCTTTTAATGTCCTAGCAACATCTGCGGTCAGATCAACCGCCTTTAAATCAATGGAAAGCATACACAATATGGCGAAAAGCTGTGACCTGCATTACATTTTTGTTTGTTTATTGTTGTTTTACCATCATAAATATTGAAAACTTGAATAAAATAAGACAAATTCACCAAACAACTCTTATTCTAGGTCTAAAACTAAGCTTTTCTAGATGTAAATGATTTAAAATATATCGAGAGGAACCTTCTTCGTGTTAATGATGCATTTATTGAGCTGGCACTGAAAGGAAGACCCACCTTTCCAAAAAGTGAAATTAGATTTGATGTCTATTCTATTTTCCTGTAGAAAAGACGGTGCATTGGTGTTGGAAATCATCTATAAGACGTTTTCCACGGATCATGCTACACAGTGAGCTGCTATATGCAACAGAAATTCTTGCCACTGCCACCAGGGGGCAGGTTAAATGATGGAGATCCTCTATAACACAGTTTACATTAGATGTTGTAGTTGGCTACTACCACAGTAGTTCTTACACTGCCACCAGGGGGCATGTTAAATGATGGATATCCTCTATAAAACAGTTTACACTAGATGTTGTAGTTAGCTACTACCACAGTAGTTCTTACACTGCCACCAGGGGGCAGGTTAAATGATGGATATCCTCTATAAAACAGTTTACACTAGATGTTGTAGTTAGCTACTACCACAGTAGTTCTTACACTGCCACCAGGGGGCAGGTTAAATGATGGATATCCTCTATAAAACAGTTTACACTAGATGTTGTAGTTAGCTACTACCACAGTAGTTCTTACACTGCCACCAGGGGGCAGGTTAAATGATGGATATCCTCTATAAAACAGTTTACACTAGATGTTGTAGTTAGCTACTACCACAGTAGTTCTTACACTGCCACCAGGGGGCAGGTTAAATGATGGATATCCTCTATAAAACAGTTTACACTAGATGTTGTAGTTAGCTACTACCACAGTAGTTCTTACACTGCCACCAGGGGGCAGGTTAAATGATGGATATCCTCTATAAAACAGTTTACACTAGATGTTGTAGTTAGCTACTACCACAGTAGTTCTTACACTGCCACCAGGGGGCAGGTTGAATGATGGATATCCTCTATAAAACAGTTTACACTAGATGTTGTAGTTAGCTACTACCACAGTAGTTCTTACACTGCCACCAGGGGGCAGGTTGAATGATGGATATCCTCTATAAAACAGTTTACACTAGATGTTGTAGTTAGCTACTACCACAGTAGTTCTAACACTGCCACCAGGGGGCAGGTTGAATGATGGATATCCTCTATAAAACAGTTTACACTAGATGTTGTAGTTAGCTACTACCACAGTAGTTCTAACACTGCCACCAGGGGGCAGGTTGAATGATGGATATCCCCTATAAAACAGTTTACACTAGATGTTGTAGTTAGCTACTACCACAGTAGTTCTAACACTGCCACCAGGGGGCAGGTTGAATGATGGATATCCCCTATAAAACAGTTTACACTAGATGTTGTAGTTAGCTACTACCACAGTAGTTCTAACACTGCCACCAGGGGGCAGGTTGAATGATGGATATCCCCTATAAAACAGTTTACACTAGATGCTGTAGTTAGCTACTACCACAGTAGTTCTTACACTGCCACCAGGGGGCAGGTTAAATGATGGATATCCCCTATAAAACAGCTTACACTAGATGTTGTAGTTAGCTACTACCACAGTAGTTCTAACACTGCCACCAGGGGGCAGATTGAATGATGGATATCCCCTATAAAACAGTTTACACTAGATGTTGTAGTTAGCTACTACCACAGTAGTTCTTACACTGCCACCAGGGGGCAGGTTGAATGATGGATATTCTCTATAAAACAGTTTACACTAGATGTTGTACTTAGCTACTACCCACATTAGTTCTTACACTACCACCAGAGGGCGGGTTGAATGACGGATATCCCCTATAAAACAGTTTACACTAGATGTTGTAGTTAGCTAATACCCACATTAGTTCTTACACTAGACGGATATCCCCCATAAAATAGTTTACACTAGATGTTGTAGTTAGTCAACTACTACAGTAGTTCTTACATTGCCACCAGGGGGCAGGTTGAATGATGGATATCCTCTATAAAACAGTTTACACTAGATGTTGTAGTTAGCTACTACCACAGTAGTTCTAACACTGCCACCAGGGGGCAGATTGAATGATGGATATCCCCTATAAAACAGTTTACACTAGATGTTGTAGTTAGCTACTACCACAGTAGTTCTTACACTGCCACCAGGGGGAGGTTGAATGATGGATATCCTCTATAAAACAGTTTACACTAGATGTTGTACTTAGCTACTACCCACATTAGTTCTTACACTACCACCAGAGGGCGGGTTGAATGACGGATATCCCCTATAAAACAGTTTACACTAGATGTTGTAGTTAGCTAATACCCACATTAGTTCTTACACTGCCACCAGGGGGCAGGTTGAATGATGGATATCCTCTATAAAACAGTTTACACTAGATGTTGTAGTTAGCTACTACCCACAGTAGTTCTTACACTGTCACCAGAGGGCGGGTTGAATGATGGATATCCTCCATAAAACAGTTTACATTAGATGCTGTAGTTAGCTACTACCCACATTAGTTCTTACACTGTCACCAGAGGGCGGGTTGAATGATGGATATCCTCTATAAAACAGTTTACATTAGATGCTGTAGTTAGCTACTACCCACATTAGTTCTTACACTGCCACCAGGGGGTGGGTTGATGGTGGATATCCTCCATAAAACAGTTTACACTAGTTGTTGTAGTTAGCTACAACCCACATTAGTTCTTACACTGCCACCAGGGGGCGGGTTGACGATAGATATCCTCTATTAGTATTACACTCAAATAACCTGCGTACCTATTTTCATACTTGTACTGCATGCATATAAATATTGAACGCATGAAATTAAATCATAGTTGAAAAATAATATACACGCCTCCTAATTTTATCAATCCTAGTGGGGGACCTCCGACATTTTAGTTCAAATTCCTGCCGTTCGTATCGCCACTGAACCAGTGGGCCTATTCGGCACACTGTCACACTGCAAACCCAATGGCTATGAGCAATCTTCATACAGAAGAAGTCAAATATCTCTAAAACCACATGACCTAGACACAAACCACTTGGTATACATATAGAAAACATACAACGAATACATTATATTAAATTTCTAAGGTTAGGGTTCTGTATTTCTATTAATTTTGAATAAAATAAACGTTTTGCACTGGGCGTACCGCCGAACTCAGTGCATTGTCAATGGCCGTGAGCAATCTTCATACAGGAGAAGTCAAATATCTCTAAAACCACAAGACCTAGAGACAAACCACTTGGTATACATATAGAAAACATACAACGAATACATTATATTAAATTTCTAAGGTTAGGGTTCTGTATTTCTATTAATTTTGAATAAAATAAACGTTTTGCACTGGGCGTACCGCCGAACTCAGTGCATTGTCAATGGCCGTGAGCAATCTTCATACAGAAGAAGTCAAATATCTCTAAAACCACAAGACCTAGAGACAAACCGCTTGGTATACATATAGAAAACATACAACGAATAGATTATATTAAATTTCTAAGGTTAGGGTTCTGTATTTCTATTAATTTTGAATAAAATATACGTATTGCACTACGCGTACCGGCGAACTCAGTGCATTGTCAATGGCCGTTTAGGACCACTGGTACCGATGCGCCATCTAGTGTCAACAAATGAACTACCCCGGATGTCCCCCATTGTACATATTTTTAAAGCAAAATAGGCAGAACAAATATATATATATGATTAGTATAGCTGTTACCATAGCAAAAGGCCTTCACTGTTATGTAAACAAGACATCAAATGATCACAAACAATGTGATGTGGCTGTCACAACATGTACTCCTAACCCAGGTGCATGAGAACAATATGGACTTGGGTCATTCTCTAAAACTGGGAACCATATATTTGGTTTCCATGTCACAGTGGTGATAATTAATTCTTTCTTTTATTGGTAGCAAGTCAAATAATTATTTTTGCCTCTGTGTCTTAAGTTTGTTAGCAATACTACATGTATTTAAAGCTGAATAGTCCGATGAAATTCCAAATTTTCAAAAGCAAACCAATTATCTAGATTTGATTTTACATATCTAACTTAGATACTGATGCACTTATTAAGCATTTGTTTCTATATAGAAGGCAATAATACTGAGTCAATTTAACAGAACCTGTCACTGCAGAAGTCTATGGTGTCAGAGTTTTGGCAAGCTTGTCAAAACTAATTTTCCATGTTTGCACTCAAAATATCTCAAAAGCTTACCATTTAAAATTAAAGTAACTTTGAACAAATGTAAAGTAGATAATAGTGATCGATCTAATATATTTATCTAAGAAAAAATACAGAAAGTCAAAACCATCGGACTATGCAACTTTAACTTATCCAACAAAATATATCAAAAGTATGCTTGTGTGATTTTGTACTGAAGTGAAAAGGTGAAAATTTACTGTGACACCATGCATCTACTCCAACTTTCATTTCAATTTGTTTAGAACTCGTAAGACATAATCTTTTTTGCTTAACTGTAATCAATCAATCAAATCTTGTTTGAATTTGTTGTGTACGTTAAAATGATGTTCTGTATGTGTGTTTGATTTCCACGTTACACAAGTCATATTAATGTATTGATCAATTTGTATAAGATCAAAATCAAAATGTGAAATAGCTATTTTTTCAAATCCTATATATATATGCACAACATGTAAACCTTCATATGAACATGGATTCTGCTATTACGTGGAAGGTTTTCTGCTATTATTTGGAAGGTTTTCATTTGTGGTTTCCCAGTTTCAGAGAATGACAGACCACAATGCCTGGCATTTCACAGAGAACCCGAAAGTATTTAGACAATATTTGCCACCTTACTATGAAAAGATTCTATCTGACAAAATGGTGCTTTCGAGATAATGAGGACTGAAGCTGTGTAACTGCATGATAGCAAAGCAGATAGAACAATATTATTTTTAATATATCTCAGTGAAAAATATCAGTTGAGAAACAGTTGTGTAACTGCATGATAGCCATTGGTAGATAGAACATTTTTAAATCCACAACACCAATTCGGTCACTTTGTCAGATAGAACCTTTTTATAGTAAGGTCACAAAATGTCAAGCTCTCAGGAATCTTGAAAGATATTATTAGAAACCGCTTAGGTCCAATTATTCATGTGTGTTGTAGGTCTTTCTTCCAGTGATGCAACATACTAAAACCTCATCACCTGACATCCTCTCTGTGGGTCAAGACATGCCGGTGTAGGGCAGATAGTACGCTGAACTCCTTACCACAGTCCGGACATGTGTGCATCTTCTCTACTGTATTATGAGCCGCTGAGTGCCGCTTTAGGGCAGTTAATGTACTAAAAGCTTTACCACAGTCAGAAACAGAACATACATGAGGCTTGTCCCGCGTGTGGATCAGGATGTGTTTCTTTAGATGGCTCGACCCACTGAATCGCTTACCGCATTCGGGACACCCATGAGGTTTTTGTCCCGAATGTGTGAACTTGTGTGTCCTGAGGCTGTCGGAATGATTAAAGGCCTTTCCACACTCAGAACAGACATAGGGCTTTTCCCCCGTATGAGTCAGCACGTGTCTCTTTAGGCTAGTTAAATGACGGAGCTTCTTTCCACAGTAAGAACAAACATGAGGCATCTCTCCCGTATGCGTCATCCTGTGGCATCGTAGTGAGCTGGAATCACTAAACCTCTTATCACAGTCATCACATGCAAATGGTCTCTCACCAGTGTGGGTCATTGTGTGTCTCTTCAGATGGCTGAGATCACCAAATGTGCTACCACAGTCAGAACAAATATAAGGCTTCGATCCAAGATGTTTTCTAATGTGGGCATTTAGGGAGCGTAAATGATTAAACCCCTTCCCACAGTCAGAACACACGTGAGATGTCTCACCCGTGTGGAGCATAATGTGCTTCTTTAGGTTGCGTGCCTCAATAAAACCCTTAAAACAGTATGTACAGACATATGGCTTCTCACCCGTATGGATCAACAGGTGTGCCTGTTGATGGCACAATCGAGTGAACCGCTTATCGCAGTACGGACACACAAAAGGTCTTTCTCCTGTGTGGATCTTCATATGCACCTTTAGGTTGTACAGCCCTGTAAAGCCTTTACCGCAGTCGTTACACACATGTGGTTTATTGCCTGTATGTAGCATCATGTGACGATTTAGGCTACTCAAACTGGTGAACCGCTTACCACAGTCCAAACACTGATTAGATTTTTCTCCCGAATGTACTGACATATGTCGCTGGAGGTGATTTAAACGAATATACGTCTTACCACATTCAGAACATTGATGTGGCCTCTCTCCGGTGTGGTGTAGCATATGCGTCTTTAACATGCAAGACTTAATAAATCCTTCACCACAGTCAGGACAGATGTGAGGTCTCTCACCTGTATGCGTAAACATGTGTGTCTTTAGATTTTGGCATTGCTTGAACACCTTTCCACAATCGGAACAGACATGGTGTTTCTGTTCTTTGTGCCTCTGTATATGTTTCCTAAGGGTGCCTGGGAGACGAAACTTCTTACCACAGTGAGAACAAATATGTGGCTTCTCTTCCTTATGAGTCAGCAGGTGTGCATTCAGGTTCTTTAACCTCACAAAAGTCTCATCACACTTTGAACAAACATGTCGAGGCTTCTTTGCCACTTTACCTCTGTGTGTCTTCATATGGCGCTTTAAGTTTCCCAAACGACGATAGTTAACGCCACACTTTTTACATATATGTGGCTTCTCACTTTTGTGTGTCAACATGTGATTCTTTAGTTTCCGCAAACCAATAAATCTTATAGAACATACAGTGCATTCATACGATCGAATCTTCATCACAGGTCCATCTTTTTGGCCCATCTTTTCCAATCTCATATGACTCTGCTCACTACCATCAGGCTTGTTAGGATCATTCATGTCTGCGTCACGTTCGACAGTTCCTAAAAGGGACAAAGGTGAAGAACTGAGAAGTTGTTTCATTCTTGTCTGCGTATCACCACCAGTAATACTCTCCTCCTGAGCATATTTCTCTTCTAGTTTAGCCGCATTGTGAAGAGCACAACTAGGGTCCACGTCTTGAATCTCACCATCTGAGTCGTCTATCGTTGTGCCAGGATGCATACAACTTCGCTCCACTTCACTTCCGTTATTTGTTCCCTCTATCTTTATGGTGATGGGATCGGTGTCAGTAGGACTGATGCAGAGCACATTATAATTAGCCTTTTCTAATATTACTGGACTTTGGTCTGTGGTATTATGTTCCACAGACAGTGGATGAGAGCATTGCTCCTCCATCTTTACTAGAGTAGAATGCGAGTCACTGTTCTCAACAACTTTTGTATTGATACATGGCTCCGTTAGTTTTATTGCAGGTGACCTTGTGTCCACATGCTCCATGTTTTGCAGATCAACGAGTGACTTGTTCATTGTTGCTATGGCAATGTGCGCATTGCTTCTCTTCACACCCAGTACATCATGGCCTGGGTCCTCCAGCTTAACTTCAGTGGGGTATGTGTCATGGCAATCCATCTTTAATATTATATTATATATCTTTCTTCTCTTACTGCAATTGGATTAAGCGCCAGTTCATGTGTGATGTGTTACTGCAGTGGGCTGTCGTTACTTATGTATACTTTATACAGCATTGCCGAACCATCTATACATATATATGCATATCTTATGTCACTAGATTCCATGAGCATTGTTCCTTGTAGTGTGTCTGCATGCATTATTCTACGTGACTCAACCAATATAAGACTGGCTGCTAGCTATCCATCCATCCATCCATCATCAGCGTTGATCATGACAGCATTCTTAATCGCAGCAAATTCAGGTCTCGTCAAGCTTCCTTCTTAATCGCCTGGAATCCACACAGCTCATCGGATAGGAACAGCCTGTGGGGGAGGAGACACAAAATAAATCGCATAGAATAGAGGGAAGCACTAATCTTTGATAATATAATTAAAAGATTTGCATAGAAATAATGTTGCCAGGACGTAAAACCACAACAAATAAACAACAAAGCTTAGACATATGTAATAGTCTGACGGTGTGGGTGAAGTGATTCCAAATAGCACGAAGCCAAAGGCTGAGGCCCATCTGAAATCAATCCGCCCACCCACGAGGACTACCATGATACATGCATTTACTATTCTGCCGTCAATTTTTGATTACATATGTACAGAGCTACTTGCTATTTAACTATACTGTGGTGACCTCAAATGATACTAGTGTCATTCGACCAAACAGAGACACCATTTAATAAAAAAGTAGCGCATGTGCAATTCTGTCATACAATATCTAATTAGCTTATATCAGCAAATAACCTGAAATGATTAGTCAATTTTGAAATAAACACCATAAATAATAGAAGATACGAGTGATTGTTCTGTTCATTTAGTCACTGTTCAGAGAGACTGTATGTAATCATCACACTAGACAAAGCAATTATTTAAAAAGTGATACTTATTTCCACAGGACTAGCCCTAGCGCTCAGTATTACTAGAATAGGGAAAGAAGCAGTGGAATGAGGGAGACCCAATTGTTGGTGATTGTCTGGCGGGTTTGAATTTCTGCTTTTTCTTTAATTATTTTTTGTTTGTTTGTTTAACGACCCCCCGAGCACAAAAGTATACATCGGCTATTGGGGGTCTTTAATTAAACAGACAAATGTTTTTATTTAAAAGAAATCCATATAGAATTATTACATAAATTTATTAAGCCGGAGAAACTTCAATCGCGAAAAAATTGGTCTTCCTCATTTCACTACTCCATACACTATTGTAGTAGTCTGCACTGACCTCTCAGGCAAGTAACCACATAGACAGGTAGGTGTGGGTAGTGTGTTGATATCAGGGAACCTAGGTGGTGTAATGGTTAGCACACTGGCCCAGAGTCCTGCTTTAAATTTTATTGATTTTTTTGTCGTTTGTTGGAGTTTTATGTCCTGGGAACATCTAGGGTCATATTATGGACGGGTACCGACTTTTGATAATGTGCACTCGTGCCAACTTTATAGTTGGGAGACCAGGTCGCCGGTACCATGACCTGATATCCCACTAAGTCACATTATCCTGACACTGACTCGACGGTGCCTATACACTTAATACAGCTCTAAAACGTCAGGTCAGTCATGGACTGTTTATATTATATATAGGCTGATTCCGACATTTAAATAGGGTCGTCAGTCACTTCTAATGTGAAATAAATATTCTATATTGCACCCCACCCTGCTATGCCTATGACCATACATGTTGCTAGGACGTAAAACCCCAAGACCAAGTCCAAGAAAACAAGAACAACAGTTATCATTCATGTCCCGATGTTTTGCTTATTTCCCTGTAATTGTCTATCTGTATATTGTTGTAGATTAATTTTGTTTACTGTGTAGAGGCAATTGTGATTAGGGCTGGAAGACCAGTGCATTAGCACTGACAACATGTTATTCGGAGGAATAAAAACACTTGAAAAAAAAAACCACTGTGACACTGAGTACGATCGACAGCCCTTCCTGGTTGTCAACAAGACCTAGTCCCCTGGCGTATAGTTGGTAAACTAAACTACTCGTCGGCGTCAGCGAGTTTTAATGTAATTTAAATCTTTTCACGTAACATGACACATGAATAAAACAAAATGTCCTACCACACCTTTTCTTTGACACTTCCGCCGAACCCCGAACTGGTCTGTGGCACTGTGGAACAGTCAGTTCGCGTTGCAAATGCCTTGTTTCCCTCATCTCACACTAAGAACAACAAGCTGACCTCCATATTGAATGGTTCACTCGTTACTCACCAGGTGGCAGCCCACGTCTGTTTACATAGGAAATTCGGCAGGGAAGGCAAGAGTTTCGCTATTCATGTCGCATTGATAAACACCACACACACGTAGCGATGTGTGATTTATTATGTGGGTATAAATGTAGATACAAGATTCACCCCGTACTGCTGCAGTAGGGGTGCAAACCAACCCTATGACTATGTAAAAGGTGGCGAAAATGCGGGTCAAAGAATTGAGAGCCTAATTTCACAATCTAAGATGCAACATTTATTCTTTACATATGTATTATTAAGAGCCCGCTACCTTTGAGTTGAAAAATATAATATAATATCTAGTTTAATAAGATTTAAAAGTGAAATTGATGGCGTTCTACGGCCGCCATCTTGTCTTTTTGCATTCTCTCCCATTTCACCAACTCTGTGCCTATAGTATATGGGTAGCCATTTGATACTGGAGCCACACTTCCATACTAATGCTATTTTCGCCCGTATTTATATAAGGCTGATCTTCACCCGTGTACTACAAGTACCGGGTGAATCTTTTATCTAGTATAAATCATGCACAGTTCTATTTAATATCATTTCAATGTTCCAACAATACATACCAAACTAACTGGTGGCGCCGCAGTGGTTTGGCCAAATCAAAGACCCTATAATACTAAGACGGCTCACTCAGCCTGTACCAAAGACCCTATAATACTAAGACGGCTCATTCAGCCTGTATAGACTACATCACGGTTCCAGCGGCGCGGTGCATTGTGGCATGGGTCAGAGCAAAACAACCCCCCAAAAGCACATGGCACATGCTAATACACTGGGTGCAGCAATGAAATGTGCTAGTTTCAGCTCATCTCAGCTCTTGTTTGAAACATAGAATACTAACTAAAAATATATATATATAATACATTAAGATATTAATCTTTTATCCAGCATTGCATTTACATCAATATAATCAGCACATCTTATGCCATGTGCATTTAGATTTAGAAAAATCTAGGCACTCACACTAGTGTTAGAACCATTGCCAGAGTACTCAATGCATTGTCAATGGCAGTGAGTAATCTCCATACAGAAAAAGTAAAATATTGATAAAACCACACCACCTAGGCACAAACCGCATGGAACACATATAGAAAACATGTTTACCAAAAAGATTAAATTGATAAGGTTAGGGTTTTGGATTTCTTTTAATTTTTAATAAACCTGACATTTTTCAATGCGCGTATCGGCAAACTCAATGGCTGTTCGCCTTTGCTTTGCTCCCAAGGCCGTTTTCAGCGCATGCGCAGTCGAAACCGTGATGTAGTCTATTGTGTAATCAAAATGATCAAACCCACCACTTGGTGCGCTGGCTGTTCTCTTGGTTAAACAGGTGCTATATTATATGTATAAATGTATATATGAATGTGAAAGATGTGTGATGATGGTGATGGTGATGTGTATTTGTTCATAGCAATTTCATATTGATGTGTATTCATACTTACCTATCTCATGTATAATATAATTGTATGTGTTTACATGTGAAACACCAACCAGCAGCTGGGTTGATCAAACCCACCACAAGGTGGCACTGCAAAATTTACATTACCATGGGAGAGATAGGGAGTGAGCCGTCTTAGTATTATAGGGTCTTTGATCAAATCTAGGTATATTTCCTTTCTTAGACCATTTTATGTTTCATGAGATTATGCAGCTTTCACAAAGAGTGGGTGGGAAACCTCTAATACTGCCGAACAACCAAGAGCGCAAAGAATTGCTGCATTCAACGTTCTTGCTAATTTATTCAAAGTCTGTCCAAATTCATTTTTTATTCACCTTTTAATGGTTAGTGGTTGATAAGTTGAATCGAAAGCACAAACAATACACTTATCGATAGAATTTGCCAGATCAAAAAGGAATCCAGGAATGATGGTGTAAATGATGTTATCATGAGGGTGCATAATTAATCCTAGTCCTGTTGATGAGATGGCTGCTGAACAGCCTATTAGAAAAAGTGTGGAGAAGCTGGGTTATGGATTTTTTGTTGTTTTACATCCTAGCAACATATAAGGTTATATCAGAATGGGTACCAACTTGTGTCCAAGTGCACACATGGTAACTTTATAGTGTCGTCCCACTGGGAGACCGGGCCGCCAGCACCATGACCCAATATCCTACACAGTCACATTATCCTGACACTGCTAACCAGTCCTTGTTCTATTATAGTAATGTTGAGCACCGGTCTAGGTAGCGACAAGTATCAATTTTAAAAATCATTGGTTTGACTTGGTTGGGATTCGAACACCCCCGGCCCTCCACACAGGAAAGCTGCGCTATACCAATTTGGCCACCGTCTCCGATCTGGATTATGGATATAGCAACAACAATTTGCAATATAAACTGTCAAAATTTACTTCAAAGTCTGGCCAAATTCATTTTGTATTCACCTTTTAATGGTTAGTGGTTGATAAGTTGAATCGAAAGCACAAACAATACACTTATCGATAGACTTATAGTTCAAATGCTTGTTTATCATAGTCCGCTATTTTTGAGTGACAAATTCATGAAGTTAAATCATTAAAGTTGAATCGAGACCATTCAGTGGCTGCCATCTTGATCTTTTTGCATTCTCTCCCATTTCAGCAACACTGGGCCAATATAGATAAAGACTGGGCACTGGAACAAGGAACTCCACACCTTTTCTCTACTAAAGCAGTTTTTGCTCGGATTTAGAGATGGTTGGCATTCACCCGCAGTCGTGAATACTAAGTTTATATAGAGGGTGTACCAATATTGCTTATTTCAAATCATGGAATATCAGTTGACAGAGGAGGTAAGAAAAGCCGCATCTTTTGACAAATTTAAATCTGTTCGCAATATTCAGTCTGTTTAACTTAAACAGCTAGCTTAAACTTTAACTTAAGTTTAAAGCTGCATAGTCCGATGAAATATCAAATTTTCAAAACGAAACCAATCATCTAGATTTGATGTTACATATCTAACTTAGATACTGATGCACTTATTACGCATTTGTTCCTGCGTAGAAGGCAATACTGAGTCAATATAACAGAACCTGTTACTGCAGAAGTCTATGGTGTCAGAGTTTTGGCAAGCTTGCAAAAACTAATTTTCCATGTTTGCAGTCAAAATATCTCAAAAGTTTACCATTTAAAATAAAAGTAACTTTGAACTAATGTAAAGTAGATACTAGCGATCAATCTAATATATTTATCTCAGAAAAAATACTGAAATTCAAAATCATCGGAGTATGCAACTTTAAGGTAGCTTTTTTTCTGGTCAATTAAATTTCTATCTTCAGCTTACAAACAAACAAAACAAGTTGTAAATGTCATATATAGTTTATTGTATATCTTAGAATGTCTCCTGTTAGTGAGGGTGCTCCATTAATTTACCATATAATCATTTTCCTCAAAAAGCTTTCTGGTTACCTCATTCCTTCAATCCTAAATTGTCAAACTTATGACATTAATCTACATTCGGCTTCTCATCAATGTGGGTCAAAGTGTTAAACCAGATAACTCGCTGAAGCCCTTACCACAGTCAGGACATGTGTGTGACTTTTCATCACCATGTGATAATGTGTGTCGGTTTAGAGCAGGTAGTGTGCCGAAACCCTTACCACAATCAGAAATGGAACAGACATAAAGTTTCCAGTCGATGTGGGTCAGGATGTGTGTCTTTACATGGCTCGACCCACTGAATCGCTTACCACAGTCGGGACACTCATGTGGTTTCTTGCCTGAATGTGCATGCATGTGAGTCTTTAGGTTGTCAGAATAACTGAATGCCATTCCACAGTTGGAACAGACATGCGGTTTGTCACCCGTGTGAGTCAGTGTGTGTGTCTTTAGGGTACCCAAATGACGAAACTTCATACTGCAATAAGAACAAACATGAGGCTTATTTCCCATATGTGTCAGTCTATGGCTTCGTAGTTAGCTGGAATCATTAAACGTCTTATCACAGTCATGACATGCATGTGGTCTCTCACCCGTGTGGATCAACTGGTGTCGTCTGAGATTCCTCATATCACCAAACATCTTACCACAGTCGGAACACGCAACACGATTTTCTCCATGGTATTTTCTCATGTGTCCATTTAGGGTGCGTATATGATTAAACCCCTTCCCACAGTCAGAACAGATATGAGCCGCCTCGCCTGTGTGTGTTATTATGTGCTTCTTCAGGTTGCGTATCTCGATAAAACCTTTAAAACAGTATAAACAAACAAATGGCTTCTCCCCTGTGTGAAGCAGTATATGTGCCTGTTGATGGCACAATCGAGCGAACCGCTTATCACAGTATGTACATGCAAAAGGTTTTTCTCCTGTGTGGATCTTCATGTGCGCCTTTAGATTAGTTATCCCGCTAAAACACTTCCCGCACTCACTACATGCATGCGATTTTTCACCAGTATGGGTCAGCATGTGTCGCGTTAGGCTGCTCAAACGATTGAATCTGTTCCCACAGTCGAGACACTGATGTCGCTTCTCTCCTGTGTGTGTTGTCATGTGTCGCTTCAGGTGGCTTAAGTGAATAAACTCCATACCACAGTCCGAACATTGATGGCTTCGCTCACCTGTGTGACCCAACCTGTGTTTCTTTAATTGGCCTGACTTACTGAATCCTTTTCCACAATCAGTACACACATACGGTTTCTCTCCTGAATGGATGTATCTGTGAGTTTTCAGGTTGTGGGGATAATTGAAACCCTTCCCACAATCGGAACAGACATATGGTTTCTCACCTGTGTGATTCAACGTATGTCTCTTTAGGTGGATCAAAAGACGGAATGTCATATCGCAGTAAGAACAACTGTGAGACTTTGGTTCTTTGTGAGTCAACATGTGTGTCTTTAGGAGGTTCAACATCATGAAAGAATGACCACACTTTGAACAAACATGCTTATTTTGAATATGCATCTTCATGTGACGCTTCAAGTTGCCCAAACGACAGTAACTCATACCACACCTTTTACATGTGTGCGAGTTCTCACTTGTGTGTGACAACATGTGGCTCTTCAGTTTCTTCATTCGGGTAAATCGCATTGAACATACACTGCAATCATATGACTGTCTGCTCATCTTCTTAGGTGCATCTTCGTTAGTTAACTCATTGATTCTCAGGTAACTACCCGAATGCATATGAATCTGTTCACCTCCACCATCCTTGTCAAATTGCATCATATCAGGTACCACAGGATTAATCGCATCTGGAAAGGTCAGTGTCAGAGAAGTCATAGCCTGTGCATGATTATCAACCATTTCACCCTCCTCAACCAGCGGCTCAATCTTTACTATAGTAGGATATTGACAATTTGGCTCAATGTTTTCCATTGCCTCACTTGGCTCCTTTAGTGTTGTTGCAGTTGCCAATGTGTGACTCTGTTCTATTTCATGTGTTTCATTTGCTCTCTCTGTCTTTATCATGACATGGAAAGTTTCCCCGGGGTCAATGCAAGTTGTATCAGAGTAGGGTACCTCAAATGCTATGGGAATCACATGGATGACATGCCGGCTTACATCTTCTACCTCAGCACCTGGCCCCATCATCTTCATCGAAGGGGGAAGTGCATCATCACTTTCCACATCTTGCATATTATCATCATCACCACATGGCTGGGTTATTTTTGTTATCGTTGGAAGTATGGCTTTAGCACCATCTTGCAGTTTATTGTATGGCTCGTCGTTTCTGACTGTGGTGAGATTTGCATCACTGGCCCTCGTTATACCTGTGGTATCGAATTGCTCCTTTTGTGTTATTAATGCAGGGTTTGTCTGCTCCAGGTCTGATACATCATGGGGTTCTGTCTTGATAGGGATTGGATAGCTTATATTGCTTTCCACACCATGCGACTCAACACAGGATGGCTCTATTTTAACCATGGCTGGGTATGTGATTGTATGTGCCATGTTTTGCGTACTATCATCCACATCTCCTATACTTATTGTGATGATAAATCTCTCCACCCTCTTGCATTATACATTGCAATGTATGTATGTGCAGCCGCAGCAATTTAGATCAATGCAGTTTCTACTGGTTATTTTCATCACCAGCTGTGCATATTTACTGTGGGTCACATATCACTGGCCGCCACCGACAATTATCTTAAGTCTACATGTATTTCGCCATATTATCCAACAGAAGCCTAATACTAATAACCACCAACAGCACCGCATGAATTATATTATAACTTTATAGTGGCAATTTTTATTTTTCGATTCCAGTCCCCATCTCAGTTGTTGATGATCTGCAGATGGTCTATAGTTGCCCACAAGAACCTGAAGAAAAAAACCATCAAATTTAAGTTAAGGGATTGTGATTGATTAGAATTACCTGTCAGGCTATGGCTACATTTACATTGACAAGCGAGTATTTTCTGTTGTTGTTTGTTTTTGCTTCATGTCCTAGCAATATCTAAGGTCATATTAGGATGGGTGCCGACTTGTAACAGTGCACACTCATTGCGACTTTCAGACGTATATTAAATTAAAGTTCCTCAAAACATGGCCATATTCAGTTATACTATAAGGTGTGAAGTGTAAATATGCATACAAAAATAACATATTTGCTTTAAAGTTGCATAGTCCGATGGTTTTGAATTTCTGTATTCTTTCTGAGATAAATATATTAGATCAATCACTAGTATCTACTTTACATTATTTCAAAGTTACTTTTATTTTAAATGGTAAACCTTTTACATATTTTGAGTGCAAACATGGAAAATTAGTTTCGGCAAGCTTGCCAAAACTCTGACACCATAGACATCTGCAGTAACAGGTTCTGTTAAATTGACTGAGTATTGCCTTCTACGCAGAAACAAATGCTTACTAAGTGCATCAGTATCTAAGTTAGATATGTAAAATCAAATCTAGATATTTCATCAGACTATGCAGCTTTAATGTAAAAAAGACCAAACAGATTTCAACCTCAACACACGAACCACTAGATTCCTGCTCTGTAGTCTAGTCGTTAGGGTGTTGAGGTTGAAATCTGAAGTTGTTTGGTCTTGTGGGCTCAAAACCTCATACAGTTCACTACTTTTTACATTCAACAACAACAAAATGTTTCCCCTCTATATGTGTTTCCGATTGAATTATGCAATGTAATTGTACTAACATATATTTTACATTAAAGCAAATATATTTCCTGTATGAACTACTATAAAAAACACAACCCAAAGAAACCTGTTTTACTCTTCTTTCTCCACTCACCAAGAAATTTTCAAAACACCAGGTGTCAGATGACCAATCTGGGTCACTCTACACCACCAAGTGGCAAAGTTCAGTACTAAGCATGCACCAGCCTGTGGCACAAATTAGAACTATTCCGAGTTCATTTGTTTTCCCGAAGAGGTATACCGGTTCACTTTAACTATTTCAGTTTAAAATACCAGTTACATCAATTTACAGAAAAATAAATTATATAACGACCAACATAATAGAACAAAGTTATAAAATACGACAGAAACTATCATTAGATAACAGATTCCCCCCCAAGGCTATAGAGGGGGTGTAATGACGTCATGATGCAACTTTCGGTGGCCATATTGGATTACATACAGAAGGCTTGCACCTGTCTACATTGTGCTCATTTACCTATTTGTTGGGTTTATTTGTCACTGTTTTCAGCAGTTTGGCCTCAGAAGTTGTTGTTAAAGTGCTGAAAGTAAACACATTGGATGTAAACTACCCAGAACAGCTCAGAACACAAGGAAAATGATGTTACTGCATCAGCATACATTCACAACAGGCCTAGGCAAGGGTGCTCATAATCCAAGATGGCTGATTGCTGACCTCTGACCACTGAGTGATGACGTCACATGCACTCCCTCTCTATATATATATAGTAGTACAATAGCCTGAGTACAAAGTCAGAGGGGAATCTTCATTCTTTTATCTAACCTAAAGTTAAACTATGGAGGCATTCGACTGGGCCCTTTCTATCCGCAAGATTTACGGATGGATCGGATGGAGCCACAACACACATCCGAATAGACTACATCACGGTTCTGACTGCGCATGCGCCGAAAATGGCCTTGGGCGCAAAGCAAATGGGCACGACCATGAGTTTGCCGATACGTGCAGTGAAAAACATCAGTTTTATTCAAAATTAATAGAAATCCAAAACCCTAACCGTATCAATTTAATATAATCTTTTTGTTAAACATGTTTTCTATATGTGTTCCAAGCGGTTTGTGCCTAGGTGGTGTGGTTTTATCAATATTTTACTTTTTCTGTATGGAGATTGCTCACTGCCATTGACAATGCATTGAGTACGGCCATTGAGTTTGCCAATACGTGTAGGGCAAAACTGGCATATTATTTAAAAAAAAAATAGAAATACATAACAATTTGGCACAAAAATGGATGGAAGGATGCAATATAATAATATAATGAATATGATTAAGACACAACTCTCCATAATTAAGCATTTTGAGCTAAGAAACATACAATTTCAGTCACTTTACAGGCTGATGTTTACATCACCATTCATTAGCCAGAAGTAATTCTTGTTCTAAATATTAAAATGTCAAATGTGTCAACAAAAACTTGTTTCAAAGAAATATATAACCAATATCTGATTAACGCTACTCATTTTCTATTTCTACATATGTCATTAACCATAGGATATAAATAAAAACATGAATAAAATAAGTAAAACTGACTCTGGCTATGGCTCTAACACTAGTCTGAGTGCCTAGATTTGTCTAAATCTAAATGCTCATGGCATAAAATGTCCTGATTATATTGATGTAAATGCAATGCTGGATAAAAGATAAAATATCTAATTTATTATATATATTTTTTTAGTTGGTATTCTATATTTCAAACAAGAGCTGAGATGAGCTGAAAGTAGCACATTTCATAGCTGCACCTAGTGTGTTAGCATGTGCCATGTGCTTCTGGGGGGGATTGTTTTGCTCTGACGCATCCCACAATGCACCGCGCCGCTGGAACCGTGATGTAGTCTAAAGCCGTGTTCACACCCACAACTTTAGGCTGAACTAGATAAGGCGAACTAGATGAGGCGAACTAGGCGTGAAAGTGAGTCGTGTCCACACTTGCAGTACTTGGGTCGGTTTAAGGCAGAAATCGATATCTGCGCAGGAGTGAGTCCATACTAACCAGCGCCAGTTTCGGTTAGTTGACGTCGCCACGAGAGAGTGTGGGTTCAACCTAGATATGTATGGACTGAATCGTATTGTTTTGGAACAATCAAAACTTCTGCTGGCCAGTGAAAACCTAAAAATAAATCATGAAAAAAATATCTGTGCACCTCTAGCCAGTTCATAGACCAAATTATATAATATGTGCTTTTGATTGACTGGAAAATCAACAAACTCAGGTCTCGACTGCGCATGCGTGTGACATGCTTAAGCCGCCTCAAGTAATCCGGTACCATCCACACAAGGAAGATGGGCCGACTTAAGCTCGTTCGCTTAATCTAGACTACCTCGCGATGTGGTGTACTTGAGGCGAACTAGATGAATCGACTTAGCCCTAATTCGGTTCAGCGTCGCATCCACATGCCATTCTGAGTCGACTTAGATAAGGCAAACTAGTTGAGGTGACTTAACGCCCGTGTGTGAACACGGTTTATCATGCGTATAGTAACCCACTTCCGGTCCCAGTCGAATAGGAATTTGTTAAGAAATATTTTGATATTCGCATAGAGAGGCCCAGTCGAATGACCCCATTCATTCATATTATCAAAGGTCCCGATAAAAACCCCTATTATCGCTGGTTGTTATGGCATCTGTAACGAAATAGTGAATGGTAGACAGGAAGTGTGAACACTTATTTGTAACAGGCGAGTCTGGAATTGTGTTAGTATTTAGGACGCCATGACGTAGCATGGGTGTAATCTGAACTGACCTACTCGACCTTCATGGTTCACGGAATCTTCTGGTTTTATCTAGACGGCTTGACAGGGAACAGCAAGAGGAGCAAAGATGCTGATGACATTGACCCACTGATTGAGTGACTGACTCGATGTCAAGCCCAGTTCCGCATCGGATAGTTCCCGCATTTTCCACCAGGTGGTAGTATTTGGTGTGGTCATCAGACAACAGGTAGCAGCACTGAATGTAGCAGGAGTGGGTCGGACAAGCAGAGAGCGTGTATATAAACAGATGAGAGGGACAACTCCCGCGAAAATCGGTAACACAGGCTACAGTGGCGTTCCTGGCGGTTAGTGGTGAACAAGCTTTGAGTTTGCCGGTACGTGCAGTGCAAAACATTTGTTTTTATTCAAAATTAATAGAAATGCAGAAGCCTAACCTTATCAATTTAATATAATCCTTTTGGTAAACATGTTTTCTATATGTGTTCCAAGCGGTTTGTGTCTAGGTCATGTGGTTTTAGAGATATTTCACTTTTTCTGTATGAAGATTGCTCACCGCCATTGACAATGCCTTGAGTTTGCCGTACGTGTAGTGCAAAACGTGTATTTTATTCAAAATTAATAGAAATACAGAACCCTAGCCATATGAATTTAATATAGTCTCATCGTTAAATATGTTTTCTATATGTGTTCCAAGCGGTTTGTCTAGGTCATGTGGTTTTAGAGATATTTCACTTTTTCTGTACGAAGATTGCTCACGGCCATTGACAATGCCTTGAGTTTGACAGCTGTGTCATATACTGTTCAACAACCACCACTTGGAGCGCCACAGTCGGCAGCTGTTACACGGTCTAGTATGGGAGTTGTCCCTCTCATCTGTTTATATACACGCTCTCTGGTACAAGGTTGAAAGACTGGCATAAATTTGACAAACCCTACATCTTTAAGCCCCAACCACACTAGCCTACTCAGTAGGCTTGCGGTTACTTTGCGATCTCTTGCGACCTAACAAAAACAGCTCAGTCATCGACGACAATCTTGCTACTGTAGTAGTCTGCACTGACCTCTCAGGCAAGGAGACACATAGACGGATAGGCATGGGTAGTGTAATGACATTAGGGAGCCTATAAGTATAAGTGGTAAAATGGTTAGCACATTGGCCCGGAATGCATAGAGATGTGGGTTTGAGTCCTGCTTTAGGTGCAATATTTCCCATTTTCATCAACCCCACAACACTGGTTGCCGTGGCCATGATCCTGTACAGGCTACGTGCTGTATAGTTGTTGAACCTACCCTGTCTATATATATATATGTAAGTGCATTGTCTGTATGTATGTAATTGTAAGCATTATAAGACTTACAATTCCAGGGGGACGAGTGTCGTGGTCTGCACTGACCTCTCAGGCAAGGAGCCACAGAGACAGGTAGGCGTGGGTAGAGTGGTGGCATCAGGGAGCCTAGGTGGTGTAATGGTTAGCACACTGGACCGGAATGCATAGAGCTGTGGGTTCGAGTCCCGCTCTAGCGATATATAGCGAATGGTAAGCAGGACGTGTGAACACTTATTTTCTCTCTTTTTTTTTTTTTTTTTTGTACATTAGTTGTCCCAAGCAGGGGAAATCCCAGTCACAGACGACTGGTCTTCCCCACTCCACTGCTGGTCGATAGAAAGCCCGAGCCTACACTTTTACCGACCCAAGGGATTTTTAACCTCCCACACCACATAGACATGGTATGAGAGCAACCGGCCTTTGATGACGCTGTAAGTTATACACAGCAGTGGAAATCCAAATTGGCAGAGCTGGGGGCATGGGGAATCGAACCGCCGACCCTCAGATTAGGAGTCTGACCTAGAAAAAAGTCAGACACTGTAACCACTCCGCCACAGAGAACGCATTTATAGGTGCAATATTTCCCATTTTCATCACCCCTACAACACTACCAAAGCACAAAAAAAGTGTGTGTGTTGGGGTAGGTGGGACAACTTACTGTCGCCGAAGACCAGGGAAGACCAGGGAAGACAAGTTGACGATCACTTGACGATTGGTTGGCGATTAGATAAAAGATTCATCCTGTAGGCTACTGCAAATACGGGGTGAATCTTTTATCTAGTTGGCGATCGTTTGGCAGTTGGTTGGAGACTGGATTTGATTCACATATATGCACACAACAATTCTGACACCATATTCTTTAGCAGTACCGGTAACATATTCTATTAAATTGTCTTAATACACCCTTTTACGTAGCAGCATCTAAGAGATATTCAGAAACAGAATCAAATATCGGAAAGTGATTTTGCTTAGAAACCTTCTTTTTTTTTTCGTCAGACTATGGAGTTTTAAATTTCCTTGAAACATTGGTCGTAATGCTTGCATTGCGCTTGATTCGCAGTGGAGGAGGAGCACCCCCCACCTCTCTCTACCTCCCCCCAGCCCATGACCGTTGCGTTGCGTACCCCCCCCCCCCCCCCCCCCCCTCTCTCTCTCTCTCCCTTATAACCCAGCCTCACTGCTCTCTCTCGCCACTCAGCCTCCTTCCCCTGCCAAACGCACTCCTCCCTTTCTTCTTTTTTGGCTCGCCCCCTGCAGCCTCCACGCCTCCACGCCTCCGCGAACCCTCACCTCGCCGGCCTCCGCCAGTCATGCCGTGCACCAGAGGCCGTCGCGCGCCGCGTGCTTCCAGGAGAGGAGCCGCCACACCACCCTCCTCCACGGCCGACACCGCCTCCGTGACTTTGCCGCCCCCCTCCCCTCGGCCTGCCGCCAGGGAGGAGGCCCTGGAGCGAGTCACCTCGACTGACGATCGGGTCGACGCCAACTCCCGCGCCCTGGAACACCTCACTGGACTAGTCGAGAGCCTCCTCCTCCAAAGGGCCGCCCGGGCTCCCGCGCCGGTGCCTCCCCCGCCGCCTTCCTCAGCCCCCTCGGCCCTGGAGCGTCTCTCCGCCTTCATGGAGGATCTCACCCGCGAGGCCGCGGGCGCCGCCCCAGCGACACAGCGCCAGCTCACCGCCCCGCCTCCTGCCGCCCCCGACGTCCACCCCCTCTACCTACAAACCATCAGGCGAGGAGCCGCCACGACGCGGACCGTCGCCCCCCGGACCCTGCTCGCCTCCGCGACCGACGTCAACCCCACCTCCGCGGCCGACGCGGTCCGCGAGATCCTGGAGTCGGCCGAGGCACAGAACACCGGACGCCGCAGAGGTATTCCACAGGGCTACGTCTTCCCCCATGACCTCATCGAGCGCGGCCCTGAGGGGAAGGCGGTGAAGAGGGGAGAGGCTACCCTGGAGGAGTACAACCTCGCCCTCAGGATGCTGGAATCCAACCCCACCTTCCCCTCGGACTCCATCCCAGGCCTCCTCTACCACAACCTCACGGTCCAGCGCGACTGTGTGACCCATCCCTGGCCCACGGTCCAGCGCTGGTCCGAGGCAGTGTTCGCGTGGGTGGCCGACGGACGCCTCCCAGATGGATGGCTCGACCCCATCGCCATCAACGCCGTCCGTCTGGACGTCCTCACCGCCCCCGCGACTTTCACCTCGAGCACCAGGGCACCCGCCTCACGCGGCCCGGCCGCCGCCCGCCCCGCGGCCGCCCCCCAGCCGCGCGCCTCCCAGACCGATGCTAGGACTCCCTACACCCGGGAAGCTTACGGGGTTCCCTGTTCAGCCTGGAACCGGGACCCCGCCTCGTGCGACCTCACCCCCGCCGGTAAGGCGAATGGGGAGGAGGGCGCCCGGAGGCGCCACGCCTGCGCCTATTGCGCCAACATCAGGCGCATCCTCACTATGCACAGTGAGGCGGTGTGCAACACCAAGCGCCTCCGGGAACGCGCCTCCGCCGCCCCCGTGACCCCCTCGGCGGATTTTTAGTCCGTCGGCGGTGACCTGCCCACCCGGCTCGAGCGAGGCACGCACCAGGAGGGGTCGGACCAACCGCCCTCGACTCCGGGCGGGCCTGCGACGCGGTCCTCGGCACCTGCGCCCCGGAGCTCTGGCTCATGGCCGCCGAGGGCTCCTTTACCTTCGCCATCCTCCACAAGCCCGGAGCGGAGCTCATCCTCACCGACGCTCTCAGCCGCGCCCATCTCCCCGGCCCCTGCGCCGAGCTCGCCCAGACCGAGGTTGCTCGCCTCGGACTCACCTACGTCCACCCCGACCACGACAGCTTCCCCTACAACCCTGGCCTCTAACTCGAGGGTTCTCCTCGCCCCCTCAGCTGCCCCTCGAGCCCTCTCCCCTCTTTTGGCGGAGGGCTCTTCGGGGCCGTTCCCCTAAAAAGACTCAGACATTATCCTGCACTTTATTCTTATTTTATCATTGTACATACACTCCCCCACATTGTACATTGCCCCCCCCCCCCACTTTACATAATAAAGTGTGCTTTTCTCCACTCCTGCCTTGGTCTTCCTCCTTCGCTGCGCATCACTGTTTTTTTAGTTGACATAAAAATAACAGATACTTGTTTTTTTTTCAATATTGGATTTATGGATGGGGAGGGGGCGGGGGGGGGGGAGAACAAATGCTTTGTTTTTAATTATCGATGCAATAATTTAATTGAAACGCTGTTTAAAACAACAGATTTAAATCAGAAGAGAAACACAGTTATTTACAAACGCTTTAAAATAAAGCCACACTTACTCTAAATTGTATTCATGTAAAATATTTGTGCAGGTACCCACGACTTCCTAGTTATCTCACTGTAGCCAACGTGGACCAACACAGAATTAGAAAAATGTGTTTTATGTGGCTTTGCTACCAGCCTAGTACACAACACATCATCCAACAATGTATTGCTCCTCCAATGGTCGGTTGTTGGAGTTTGACATCCTGCCGAAATCCTATGTGGATCTCCTTAAAGTCGCCGGTTATACCTCACCCAGATACAAACGAATCCAGCATCAAAAGCTCTCCAAACATACCTTTGCTTACTTTTTTTCAGTTCATGCAACTGAACATGTGGGAGGAGAGTGTTGAGGTCTGTGATGTATGAATGACATCATAGGTGGGATTCCCTCATCACATGACCTAGCTTGAGGGCTTCCCCACACAAAGGGGAAGCCATGGCAACCACCAAGATGGCCGCCACAGAAAGCTCCCAATTCAACTTTTAAAGTATATTAATCTCCATGATTTAATCAGTTATTCATACAAAAAGCAGCTGGTTATGAGAAATAAACATTTGAACTTTATATTTAGCATTTTAGATTGCAAATTCTAACATTTTTCTCTATATCTTTGTCTAAAAGTCTTGTCAGTGCTGATGGACTAACTACAATTAACACAACAGGATAAACCAATTTCACCACTCTCCCCCCACGTATACAGTTACATAAGCTGAAAACCTGCAAATGTATGCTTGGAGATCATTTGTCGGAGTATGGTACGAGTCTCAGCGCCCTATGCCTGGTCCGTTTAAAGGGAACAGGGCCGCGTTCAGGGTCTGTCTCGGAGGCACCTAGTTTGAACGGCATTTAGCTGTCGGCCGTCTCAAAAATGGCGGCCTCCATAGCCGGTGGCCATTTGCAATAAAAAGAAGCGCTCTGATTGGCTGAAACCACTGAATACGGTGGCCATTTTCGAGGCGCTTTTCATCTCATGTCTGAAATAGGAGGCGTCTCCGAGACGTCAATGTTAGTATGTGCCAATGCCGCCGATCGCCGCAAATCACTGCCTTGCTTGCTTTTATTTGATCAAACTATGGAATTGTTGTTCGATTCCTAAAGGAGATATGTGGTTGAGTTAAAGTTGCATAGTCCGATGTTTTTGAATTTCTGTATTTTTTTTTAGATAAATATATTAGATCGATCACTAGTATCTACTTTGCATTAGTTTAAAGTTACTTTTATTTTAAATGGTAAACTTTTGAGATATTTTGAGTGCAAACATGGAAAATTAGTTTTGGCATGCTTGCCAAAAATCTGACACCATAGACTTCTGCAGTAACAGGTTCTCTTAAATTGACTCAGTATTGCCTTGTACGCAGAAACAAATGCTTAATAAGTGCATCAATATCTAAGTTAGATATGTAAAATCAAATCTAGATAATTGGTTTCGTTTTGAAAATTTGATATTTCATCGGACTATGCAGCTTTAAATTGACAGAATATTTCCTTCTATGCAGCAACAAATTCTTAATAAATGCGCCGGTATGTAAGTTCGATATGTATCAGAAAATCTAGATAAGTGTCTTAATTTTGAACATTTGATGCTTTCATCGGACTATGCAGCTTTAAGAACACAAACTTATGAATCGAATTTGTATAAATATCCACGTTCTTAAATGAGTGTAAGATCAATGCTTCAGTACTGACTAGATAACCTTATTGAATGAATATATATTATTTACCAAAAACACACACAGAACCAAACTGCACATTATTATTATTATTATTATTATTATCCTCTTCTTTGATGCAGGCTTGTGGTAGCCTATACAAAGCTTGTAGCTCTCAGCTCTAGTGGTATGCATACTCAAAATCATACAGGAATGTTTCTCTGGCCCAGGCCCTGACCAGCGCATTCTTGAATTGATTTATAGTAGCTGCTTCCACCGCTTATTTACTTCCACTCAAGCAAAAATGAGAGACAAATATGTGTTCAAACTTCCTGTCTACCATTCGCTATTTCGCTATTTCGCTTCTTCCGGTAGCTATAATTCCACATGTTTATCACTCGCTGTGAAAAGAAGGCCCCTCTGAGTGAACTGTTGTACCTTGGCTTGAAAAGCTTCTTGGAGTGACCTCTGGTACTGCTTCCCTGTATGCGTCTCAATAGCAAGGCATCATCCACATTATATTCAGCATTCAGGAACTTCCACGTGTTGATCATGTCCCCACAAAATCTTCTGTATGTGAAGCTTGGCAACTTGAGTCTCCTGAGTCTGTCTGGATAATTAAGGTCCTTCAGATGTGGCACTAGCTTAGTTAACCTTCTCTGAACAGCTTCAATGGATTTAATATCCTTCTTCAACATGAGTGAGAGAATCTTTCCTAGCTAGAGGATAGGGGTCGTTCTCATAAAGTGTGTGCCAAATAGTTACT
>CM059202.1:42070741-42263241 GCA_030323885.1 Branchipolynoe longqiensis
ACACATTATAATCGATGTATCATATACACACATTATAATCGATATATTATATATACACATTATAATCGATATATTATATACACATTATAATCGATAAATCATATATCACATTATAATCAATATATTATATATACACATTATAATCGATATATTATATATACACATTATAATCGATATATCATGTATACACATTATAATCGATATATTATATATACACATTATAATCGATATATCATATATACACATTATAATCGATATATCATATATATACACATTATAATCGATATATCATATATACACATTATAATCATATTTATATATACACATTATAATCGATATATTATATACACATATAATCGATATATCATGTATACACATTATAATCGATATATCATGTATACACATTATAATCGATATATTATATATACACATTATAATCGATATATCATATATACACATTATAATCGATATATCATGTATACACATTATAATCAATATGTTATATATACACATTATAATCGATATATCATGTATACACATTATAATCGATATATCATGTATACACATTATAATCGATATATTATATATACACATTATAATCGATATATCATGTATACACATTATAATCAATATGTTATATATACACATTATAATCGATATATTATATATACACATTATAATCGATATATCATGTATACACATTATAATCAATATGTTATATATACACATTATAATCGATATATCATGTATACACATTATAATCGATATATCATGTATACACATTATAATCGATATAATATATATACACATTATAATCGATATATCATGTATACACATTATAATCAATATGTTATATATACACATTATAATCGATATATTATATATACACATTATAATCGATATATCATGTATACACATTATAATCAATATGTTATATATACACATTATAATCGATATATTATATATACACATTATAATCGATATATCATGTATACACATTATAATCAATATGTTATTATACACACATTATAATCAATATATTATATATACACATTATAATCGATATATTATATATACACATTATAATCGATAAATCATATATCACATTATAATCAATATATTATATATACACATTATAATCGATATATCATGTATACACATTATAATCAATATGTTATATATACACATTATAATCGATATATTATATATATACACATTATAATCAATATATTATATATACACATTATAATCAATATATTATATATACACATTATAATCAATATATTATATATACACATTATAATCAATATATTATATATACACATTATAATCAATATATATATACACATTATAATCTATATATTATATATACACATTATAATTGATATATCATATATACACATTATAATCAATATATTATATCTACACATTATAATCAATATGTTATATATACACATTATAATCAATATATTATATATACACATTATAATCAATATGTTATATATACACATTATAATCTATATATTATATATACACATTATAATCAATATGTTATATACACATTATAATCAATATATTATATATACACATTATAATCGATATATTATATATACACATAATCTATATATTATATATACACATTATAATCTATATATTATATATACACATTATAATCAATATATTATATATACACATTATAATCTATATATTATATATACACATTATAATCAATATATTATATACACATTATAATCAATATATTATATATACACATTATAATCTATATATTATATATACACATTATAATCATATATTATATATACACATTATAATCAATATATTATATATACACATTATAATCAATATATTATATATACACATTATAATCAATATATTATATATACACATTATAATCTATATATTATATATACACATTATAATCAATATATTATATACACATTATAATCAATATATTATATATACACATTATAATCGATATATTATATATACACATAATCTATATATTATATATACACATTATAATCTATATATTATATATACACATTATAATCAATATATTATATATACACATTATAATCAATATATTATATATACACATTATAATCAATATATTATATATACACATTATAATCAATATATTATATATACACATTATAATCTATATATTATATATACACATTATAATCAATATATTATATATACACATTATAATCGATATATTATATATACACATTATAATCAATATGTTATATATACACATTTTAATCGATATATTATATATATAAACATTATAATCGATATATCGCCATTCTACAAACATCCTAAATTAGGTCCATGTTGGTGCAAGCACCTCCGAAATGGCAATATGTATATGTATATGTATACGTATATGTGCTCTATAATCTATTATGGGAATAAAAACAAGGACACTACCACTTATCAGTTCTCTTCTATATATTAATTATGACCTACTATCCTACTGTCATAGGAGTTTGTTCCTGCTTCTGCCACTATGGCGCCACCTGTGAGTGGCTCCTGGCCACCCTCATACCAGCTGTGTCTGGTCACTACCACCTCCAGACCTGCTCGGATGGTCAGGTTTTTAATTATATATGTGTATATATGTGTCATGGGGGGGTGATCAAAATGGGTAATATTGCGCCTAGAGCGGGACTCGAACCCACATCTCTTTGCATTCCGGGCCAGTGTGCCAACCATTACACCACCCATGCTCCCTGATATCACCACACCACCCATGCCAACCTGTCTATGTGGTTACTTGCCTGAGAGGTCAGTGCACACTACTACACTCGTCCCCCTGGAATTGTAAGTCTTTTAATGCTGCCAATTACATTACATACATACAGGCAATGTACTTACACATCATACACAGGGTAGGTTCAACAACCATACAGCGTGTAGCTTGTATAGGATCATGGTCACGGCTACCAGTGTCATGGGGGTGATGAAAATGGGAAATATTGTGCCTAGAGCAGGACTCGAACCCACATCTCTTTGCATTCCGGGCCAGTGTGTTAACCATTACACCACTAATGCTCCCTGATATCACCACACTACCCACGCCTACCTGTCTATGTGGTTACTTGCCTGAGAGGTCAGTGCAGACCACTACAAATACAATATATAATATATAAAGGTGCTAAGCAATATGGGACAAAACTTTGTCCATTGTAATGATCAACATACTATCTACTTATGCATTTGCTCAGGATAAACTGATTTGTTTTTTACATGGTGTTTCATAATCCCAGTAGAATACATATTGATTTGAAGCAAATGTCCTTGTGTTTTCAGTGTAACTGTTTCTGTGCTGTTTTGTGTCAATCGTTACAATGGACAAAATTACATTTGAGTTTATTTTATGTTGTCATTTGTCACAAATCTGAACATTTCAGATGTCTGTGTGAATTTCAATGTTGGCATATAGATGTGATTAATGGAGACAACTGGTTGCTACGGTATCCATGGTGCTCCAACCACCCTCGCGGTTACGGGATTGATGATGATGTTTGTTATTTTACATCCTTGCAACATCTACGGTCATATCAGGACCTTGTGATAGTACAGACTCATGGCGATTTTATAGTGCTGCCCCACTGGAAAACCAGACTATTGACACTATGACCCACTATCTCACTTAGTCACATTATTCTAACGCTGAGCTAACCGGTCCTTGCCCTATCCCAGTAATGCCGAAAGCTACTAGTGCTAGGCTAGGTAGCGACAAGTATAAATTTGGTAAGTCATTGGTTTGACTCGACTGGGATTCTAACTCACGATCTCATGCATGGGAAGCAGCCTAGCAGGTATCGATTCAGCCACAACATCTGCTGTTTCTGATGATGATGATATTGATGATGGTGGTGATGATTATGATCATCATCATGATCATGATCATGTTAGTACCACAATTTTTGTGTGTGAAACAAAAGTAACAATAAATGCAGCTATTCTTTCGCTGTGAATATGGCCTTTGTTGCAGACATGGCATTAAACCATCACCAACCAATCTATATACAGTATAACCCCGTTAAACCAACCTTGGGTAAATGATTGATTGATTGATTGATGGTTTCTTTACGCCGTGTCGGCAGCATAGGCCATATTCACGGCGAGAATTTTTTGTTTTTATTCAACCATCGCCTTAAAGGCCCTGTCACATTACGGCGTATGGCGGGAGCGTATTGAAAACCTATGTAGGTCCTGCGCGTGCCGGCCTATGATGACATTTGGTGACCTTTCGGGTGGTTTTGAGCATATGTGGAACCTACGAGGAGCGTACGAGGAGCGTATGGGAGCGTGCTGTGACATTTTTTGACAGTATGGGCCATACGCCCTCATAGGTCGAGTTTTTTTGAGCATGCGCAAACAAATTTGGACGGACGGATTTATGAAAGCTTATGGCGGCGTATGCCTCATAAGCTTCACATACGCCGGCATCTGGCGGCGTATGCGTAGCGTATGAGTAGCGTATACGGCTTACGCCGACGTATATGACGTAACGCGCTTACGCCGCCATACGCTCCCGCAAAAAACCCTAATGTGACAGCCCCTTTACATATAATGTAAAAGCATACAATCAGTTATGTGTCGATAGACACGTATGACATTTTAAAAGCTCAAAGTCACATAATAAAATAAAATAGATGAAAGAATTAATTTAAAAAAATTGTTATAATGAACTATATGAGGTGGTACACACCAGCTGCCCTCAAAAAGGCTAAAATGTCATCTTGTTTTACTTTAGTAAAAATGTCATGCATGCTGTTCGCAGTGTAAAATTGTTGGTGCAGGGCCATAAGATCAACACAGTTTAGTAAAATGTGCTTGACTGTCAGCGGGGACTGACATCCAATACATTCAGGGGGAGGGTCCCCCTTGAGCAGGAAAGCATGTATTAGCCACGAGTGGCAATCGGTTAAACCAAATGATCGGTTAATTCAAACTTTTTTCAGCAGCCCAGCAAAATACTACCATTTAGCAACCACAAATCAATCAATCAATCAATGTTGTGTGACATGCTATCTGTTGTGTGACATGACACATGTTGTGTGCCATGATACATGTGTGATGTGACACTTGTTGGGTGACGTGGCACATTGGTGACACGACATATTGTGTGATGCGACATATTGTGTGACATGACATATTGTGTGACACAACATATTGAGTGACATGACACATTGTGTGACATGACACATGGGTGATGTGACATTGTATGACGCGACATATATTGTGTGACATGACACATATTGTGTGACATGACACATGTACTTAAAGTTAAATATCCATAATCTTCACCATTTAAAACATTTGAAACTAATACAAAGTGGATCATAATCATCAACCTCATGTAATTATCTCACAAAATTTCAGAAACTCAAATCCATCAGACTATGCGACTTCAATAATACCCCTGTCACACTACGACGTAATGAGCCAACGTGAGCCTAACGTGGTGATATTTCGTCATTACGTTGATGTACGTTGGATTACGTTATGATGACGTCATAATGACGTTAGAGTGACGTCGAGCTACGTCACATTACGTCGTGTTACGTCGAATTACGTCGAGGTTTTGGACATGTTCAAAAGTTTCGACGTATGTCGAACGTAAGGGTTTACGTTTGCCGTACGTTCTGTTCACGTTCAGCGAACGTCAATGACGTTAAACGGACGTTATTCCAACGCTCCTCACTACGTTCAACTACGTTCCACTACGTTGACCCCCATTAAACCAAGTGCAAATGCCCACGGGGCGTAATGGGAACGTCAGGACAACGTCAGGAGAACGTCAGGAGAACGTGCATTCAACGTACGTTCAACGTATCATGACGTAGCGAACGTCACGTAACGTTCTTCTGACGATTGAATAACGTTCATAACGTTCCGTCAGCGTCATTACGTTGACCTCTCTCGTCGAACGACGGTATCACTATGCTTTACCGACGTTGCTCTCTCGTCCACTACGCTGCATCCACGTTCAACTTGTGCCCAAATTTGCATACTACGCCGAGAAGTTCAACGTTCTTCACGTTCTCCCTACGTTGACGTCGTTACGTCGTAGTGTGACAGCCACATAAGGGAACCAGTAGTAAGCTGGATATAATATATGCGGGTTTTAATCTGGCAAAGTCTTTTGCTTTACAAAATGTGATGCTTTCATCAAACTTTAAAGCTGCATAGTCCGATCAAATATCAAATTTTCAAAACCAAACCAATTATCTAGATTTGATTTTACATATCTAACTTAAGCCGTGTTCACACGGACAAAATGTGAGGCGAATCACACAAATCGAATCAGGTGAGTCGAATTAGCGGCCCGTTCACACGGGCAGTACTTGGGCCGGAAATCGAAATCTGCGCATGAGCAAGTCCAGACTAACCAGCGCCATTTTGGGTTCGACGATGCTGGCACCAGAGAGTGTGGGTTCGACCTAGATATGTAATGACTGAATCGTATTGGTTTGGAACGGTCAAAACTTCTGCTGGGCAGTGAAACCCTAAAAATAAATGATAAAAAAAATATCTGTGCATAGATAGCGGTTTCATTAATTAAATTATATAATATGCGTTTTTGATCGACCGGAAAGTCAACAAACTAAGGTCGACTGCGCATGCGTGTGAGGTGCTTAATCCGCCTCAGATGCGTCCACACGGGCAAAATTATCCGCATCACAGAAATCGCCTCACGTAAACTACCTCGATAGGTGGTTTACAGGATCCGCATCACATGAATCGAATCAGCCCTAATGCGGCTCAGACGTCCGTTCACACGACAAATGTTAGGCGAACTATACAAGTCGCTTTCTACGAATCGATTTACATCGCCCGTGTGAACACGGCTATAGATACTGATGAACTTATTAAGCATTTGTTTCTGCGTAGAAGGCAATACTGAGTCAATTTAACAGAACCTGTTACTGCAGAAGTCTATGGTCTCAGAGTTTTGGCAAGCTTGCCAAAACTAATTTTCCATGTTGGCGCTAAAAATATCTCAAAAGTTTACCATTTAAATTAAAGTAACTTTGAACTAATGTAAAGTAGATACTAGTGATCGATCTAATATATTTATCTCAGAAAAAATACAGAAATTCAAAACCATCAGACTATGCAACTTTAATAAGTGAAGCAGTATTAAAGCTGCATAGTCCGATGAAATCATCACATTTTCAAAACCAAAACAATGATCTAAATTTGATTCTATATATCTAACTTAGATACTGATGCACTTATTAAACATTTGTCGCCATATAGAAGGGAATAGTGAGGCAATCAAATAGATCATGATACTGCAGAATGCTATGGTGTCAGAGTTTTAGCAAGCTTGCCAAAATTAATTTTGCATGGTTGCACTTCAAATATATCAAAAGTTAGCCACTTAAAATAAAAGTTACTTCAAGCTAAAGTGAAGTACATTATAACGATCAACCTAATGTATTTATCTCAGAAAATTTCTGAAATCCAAAACCATCGGACTATGCAACTTTAAGTTGGATATAATATATGCGGCTTTTAATCTAGCAAAGTCTTTTGCTTCAGAAAATGTGATTCTTTCATCGAACTTTAATTCGCCAGAAGCTCGTCTTGATTGACAGCAGATGTAAATGTGGGGGCGTTGCCTATCTAACATTGCCCATTGCGCCTGCGCGCCCCGCCCCTGCGTCCCCCTCTCCCCCATTGTCTTGTCCGTGGCGCCCCCCTGCGGGAAGCCGGCGATGTGTTTATGGGGTGCTCATGCGCGCGCCGTCGCGCACAGAATTGCCACTTTTAGATGGTGCTGTTCAATATTCGGGTTTAATTGAGCGCGAGGGGATCTTTTTTTAAATATAAATTTTCTATTAACAAAAGAAGATAGAAAAAAAAAGGTAAGATTAAGTACTGGAAGGTGAAACCCATTTTGTGTTTATTCTCGTTTTTTTGTGTTTTTTTTTGTTGTTGTTCGGCGTGGTGGGAGATGGAGGTAAGCGTTGGTGGTGTTTATTGAATCATCAGGTTTAATGAATATATGCTAATTAGGCCTACTGTCCCCTCTGTCAGTGTACACCCATTAATTAGTTCTTTTGTGTGCGCGCATGCGTGCGTGTGCGCATACGTCTCTTTTTCTGCCACTCTCTCTCTCTCTCTCTCTCTCTCTCTGTATCCCTCTGTATCCCTCTCTCTCCCTCTCCCTCTCTCTCTCTTTCTATCTCCATCTCTCACCCTCTCTCCCTCTTTCTCCCTCCCTCTCTCTCTCCCCCTCTCTCCCTCTTTCTCCCCCTCTCTCCCTCTCCCCTTCTCTTTCCATCTCTTTCTCTCTCCCTCTCCCCTCTCTCTTTCCATCTTTCTCCCGCTCTCTCTCTCTTTCTCCCTCTCCCTCTTTCTTCCCCTCTCCCCCCTCTCCCTCTTTCTCCCCCTCTCTCTCCATCTCTCTCCCTCTCCCCTCTCTCTTTCTCCCTCTCTCTCCCTCTCTTTCTCTCTCCCTCTCTCTTTCTCTCCCCTCCTCTCTCTTTCTCTCTCCATCTCTCTCTCCCTCTGTTTATTTCGATCTCGCCCTGTATCTCTCAGTAGCTGTTTCTCTGTCCTTCTCTCATCTACTATCTTTCACTGGCCGTTTCTGTTTATTTCTATCTCGCCCTCTATCTCTCAGTGGCTGTTTCTCTGTCCTTCTCTCATCTTATATCTTTCACTGTCTGTTTCTGTCTCACCCTTTATCTCTCAGTGGCTGTTTCTGTTTATTTCTATCTCGCCCACTATCTCTTAGTAGCCGTTTCTCGGTCTATTTTTCTCTTACTTTCTATCTCTCACTGTCATTTTCTCTCTCTATCTCTCACTGTCATTTTCTCTCTCTATCTCTCACTGTCATTTTCTCTCTCTATCTCTCACTGTCATTTTCTCTCTCTATCTCTCATTGGCAGATTCTCTGTCTCTGTCTCGCCGTCTATCTCTCATTGACTGTTTCTTGACAGTGCTGACCCCCGGAGATACCATTCCACTAGCACCATGCCATGACCTCTCACTCAGTCACATTATCCTGACACAGCCAGTATTTGCCCTATTTGGTACTGAGCACCTGGTTCTTATTCTGAGCACCAATCAACGTAGAAGCATCGCTCTTGTAAGTCTTTGGCTTGACTCAGTTGGGGATTGAACCCACAACCTCTTGCATGGGATTCATTGGGAAACAAGCGCTGTACCCAGTTGGCCCAGTGCCGTCTTATCGTAATGGGCTCAGTGGGCAGTTTCCCAGGAGCCCCACAATTTTAGGGCCCCCCCGAAATTAAATTTGAAAAATAAAAATTGAGGTACATATTTATTAAATAGCAGTAGCATTAATGCGAAATTGGGGCCTCATTGTATGCAAAATGGATGTCGGGTCTAGGCCATAAAATCCATTAGTATTGGTGGTCGAGTGGGGTTAAGCACCAGTCACACCTACCCAGATCAGAGGCCAGACTGTCATCCGGGGTGATCCGTGGCTCGTCCGTGGTGATCCGGCATGATCAGTGGCTGGTCCGCCCCGGATGTTTTAAAATGTTTAAAACATCCGGGGCGGTCCAGGGCATCCGGGCTCGATCCGGCATGGTAGTAGTAGTAGTAGTAGCAAAACAGCCCCGAACCCCCCCCCCCCCCCCCCCCCCCCCAACAGCCCAGACAGGCCCCGGTTCACCCCCGGACTACCTGGACCAACCCCCGGTCGCACCGGCTGGGTACGTGTGACCGTAAGGCAAAAAACGACGAAAATAGCAATTTTATCTGGGGCTGTCTGGGACAGTCCAGGCAACTGGTCCGGTGGTGGTCCGGCTCAAAATCCGAGGCTCATCCGGGTAGTGTGACTGGGGCTTTAGGAGTCCAGTACATTGCTGTGCCTACTGGCCTCCAATATTCTTAAGATGGCCCTGAATTAGCCATTCTGTCACAGATTCATCAGACATTAGTTGTACTGGACCATGTTTGTTTGTTTGTTGTTGTTTTACATCCTAGCAACATCTAAGGTCATATCAGGATGGGTACCGACTTGTGACAGTGCGCACTCATAGCGACTTTATAGTGCTGCCCCACTGGGAGACCAGGCCACCAGCACCATGACCTGATATCCCACGCAGTCACATTATCCTGACACTGAGCACAACAGTCCTTGCCCTATCCTAATAATGCCGAGCACCTGGCTAGGAAGCGACAAGTATAAATTTTTAAGTCATTGGTTTGACTCGACCAGGGTTCGAACCTACGACCCCATGGTCTACCAACAGGGGAGACAGACGCTCTAACTCATTCGGCCATCCCGTCTGGTACTGGACCATGTGGGGTGTGGTGGTTTTATGACTGAGTATAGACGGTTTTTGTTGTAGTAGTTTTATGACAGGACATGGGATGGCATGGACTCTGTGTCATAGTTTTATGTCAGGGAATGGACCGTGTTTATGTAGTAGTTGTATGATGCAATGTGTTTGCTGTTGTTTTATGTCAGGGAATGGACCGTGTTTATGTAGTAATAGTATGATGCAATGTGTTTGCTGTTGTTTTATGTCAGGGAATGGACTGTGTTTATGTAGTAGTAGTTGTATGATGCAATGTGTTTGCTGTTGTTTTATGTCAGGGAATGGACCATGTTTATGTAGTAGTAGTATGATGCAATGTGTTTGCTGTTGTTTTATGTCAGGGAATGGACCGTGTTTATGTAGCAGTGGTATGATGCAATGTGTTTGCTGTTGTTTTATGTCAGGGAATGGACTGTGTTTATGTAGTAGTAGTTGTATAATGCAATGTGTTTGCTGTTGTTTTATGTCAGGGAATGGACCGTGTTTATGTAGTAGTTGTATGATGCAATGTGTTTGCTGTTGTTTTATGTCAGGGAATGGACCGTGTTTATGTAGTAGTAGTTGTATGATGCAATGTGTTTGCTGTTGTTTTATGTCAGGGAATGGACCATGTTTATGTAGTAGTTGTATGATGCAATATGTTTGCTGTTGTTTTATGACAGCATGGACCGTTTATGTAGTAATTTTAGGACAGAGAATGGATTGTGTTTGTTGTAGTTTTTGACAGGGGATGGGCTGTGTTTATATGGTAGTTTTATTACAGGGAATGTACTGTTTGTTGCAGTGGTTTTATGACAAGGAATGGACTGTTGTGGTATTTTTATGACACGATAGACAGTTTGTTGTGGTAGTTTTATAATGGAATGGACTGTGTTTTAGTGGTTTATGACAGGAGATGAACTGTGTTTGTTGTACGTTTACGACAGGGCCTGGACTGCCTTTGTTGTGGTGACTTTACAGTAGGACATTGTGTTGACTGGTGACTTTACGGTAGTACATTGTGTTGACTAGTGACTTTACGCTAGGACATTGTGTTGACTGGTGACTTTACGGTAGTACATTGTGTTGACTGTGGTGACTTTACAGTAGGACATTGTGTTGACTGGTGACTTTACTGTGGTGACTTTACGCTAGGACATTGTGTTGACTGGTGACTTTACAGTAGGACTTTGTGTTGACTGTGGTGACTACAGTAGGACATTGTGGTGACTGTGGCGACTTCACAGTAGGACATTGTGGTGACTTTACGGTGGACATTGTGTTGATTATCATGACTTTACATTAGGACATTGTGTTGACTGGTGACTTTACAGTAGGACATTGTGTTGACTGTGGTGACTTTACAGTAGGACATTGTGTTGACTGGTGACTTTACGGTAGTACATTGTGTTGACTGTGGTGACTTTACAGTAGGACATTGTGTTGACTGGTGACTTTACTGTGGTGACTTTACGCTAGGACATTGTGTTGACTGGTGACTTTACAGTAGGACTTTGTGTTGACTGTGGTGACTACAGTAGGACATTGTGGTGACTGTGGCGACTTCACAGTAGGACATTGTGGTGACTTTACGGTGGACATTGTGGTGACTATCATGACTTTACATTAGGATATTGTGTTGACTGGTGACTTTATGGTAGGACATTGTGTTGACTGTGGTGACTTTACAGTAGGACATTGTGGTGACTGGTGACTTTACAATACAACATTGTGTTGACTGGTGACTTTACAATAGGACATTGTGTTGACTGTGGTGACTTTACAATAGGACATTGTGTTGACTGTGGTGACTTTACGGTAGGGCATTGTGTTGACTGGTGAATTTATGGTAGGACATTGTGTTGACTGGTGACTTTACGGTAGTACATTGTGTTGACTGGTGACTTTAAAATAGGACATTGTGGTGACTGTGGTGACTTTACAGTAGGACTTTTTTGTGTAAAGTATTTATTCATCTGAATATGACATTTGTCAGCGCCGTAGCAATGGTCTGACCATCTTACTATTGGGATTGACAGTCTAAATAATCAGTGCTGTATTAGTCACAGCACTGATCCTGTAGAATTAAGGGAGTGGCTCCTGCTGTTTAATGTACAGCACCAGTCACTGTAGTTCATTCAAAAATCGGGAGCAGCGCCGAGTAGAAAGTGTATACTTGTGGCAACTCAAACAATCGTTGTGGATTACATTTTTTTCTCTTATAAAACAAGCTAAGTTCTAGTTGACAAGACATTTTGTCTGTCTTATATAATGTTCAATGTGTTTAAACAGATTGATAGTTGTGTAGGATGATCGGTGTGTTGATGGTTTGTTCATGATGGTTAAGGGTGGTGGCAGGGGAGGGGGGCCCATTGGGGTGGGTGGTAGGGGGGAAAACATTGTGTTGAGTGTGGTGACTTTACAGTAGGACATTGTGTTGACTGTGGTGACTTTACAATAGGATATTGTGTTGACTGGTGACTTTACAATAGGACATTGTGTTGACTGTGGTGACTTTACAGTAGGACAATGTGTTGACTGTGGTGACTTTACAGTAGGACATTGTGTTGACTGTGTTGACTTTACAGTAGGACATTGTGGTGACTTTACAGTAGGACATTGTGGTGACTGAGGTGACTTCACAGTAGGACATTGTGGTGACTGTGGTGACTTTACAGTAGGACATTGTGGTGACTGTGCTGACTTTACAGTAGGACATTGTGTTGACTGTGCTGGCTTTACAGTAGGACATTGTGTTGAGTGTGGTGACTTTACAGTAGGCCATTGTGGTGACTGTGGTGACTTTACAGTAGGACATTGTGTTGACTGTGGTGACTTTACAGTAGGACATTGTGGTGACTTTACAGTAGGACATTGTGGTGACTGTAGTGACTTTACAGTAGGACATTGTGTTGACTGGTGACTTTACAGCAGGACATTGTGGTGACTGTGGTGACTTTACAGTAGGACATTGTGGTGACTGTGGTGACTTTACAGTAGGATATTGTGGTGACTGTGGTGACTTTACAGTAGGACATTGTGTTGACTGTGGTGACTTTACAGCAGGACATTGTCGTGACTGTGGTGACTTTACAGTAGGATATTGTGTTGACTGGTGACTTTACAGCAGGACATTGTGGTGACTTTACAGTAGGACATTGTGGTGACTGTGGTGACTTTACAGTAGGATATTGTGTTGACTGGTGACTTACGCGGACATTGTGTGACTTTACAGTAGACTATTGTGGTGACTGTGGTGACTTACAGTAGACATTGTGTTGACTGTGGTGACTTTACAGTAGGACATTGTGTGGACTGTGGTGACTTTACAGTAGGACATTGTGGTGACTTTACAGTAGGACATTGTGGTGACTGTGGTGACTTTACAGCAGGACATTGTGGTGACTGTGGTGACTTTACAGTAGGACATTGTGTTGACTGTGGTGACTTTACAGTAGGACATTGTGGTGACTTTACAGTAGGACATTGTGTTGACTGTGGTGACTTTACAGTAGGACATTGTGTTGACTGTGGTGACTTTACAGTAGGACATTGTGTTGACTGTGGTGACTTTACAGCATGACATTGTGGTGACTGTGGTGACTTTACAGTAGGACATTGTGTTGACTGTGGTGACTTTACAGCAGGACATTGTGGTGACTGTGGTGACTTTACAGTAGGATATTGTGTTGACTGGTGACTTTACAGCAGGAGATTGTGGTGACTTTACAGCAGGACATTGTGTTGACTGTGGTGACTTTACAGTAGGACATTGTGGTGACTTTACAGCAGGACATTGTGGTGACTGTGGTGACTTTACAGTAGGACATTGTGTTAACTGGTGACTTTACAGTAGGTTATTGTGGTGACTGTGGTGACTTTACAGTAGGACATTGTGGTGACTGGTGACTTTACAGTAGGACATTGTGTTGACTGGTGACTTTACAGTAGGACAATGTGTTGACTGGTGACTTTACAGTAGGACATTGTGGTGACTGTGATGACTTTACAGTAGGACATTGTGGTGACTGTGGTGACTTTACAGCAGGACATTGTGGTGACTGTGGTGACTTTACAGTAGGATATTGTGGTGACTGTGTTGACTTTACAGTAGGACATTATGTTAACTGGTGACTTTACAGTAGGACATTGTGGTGACTGTGGTGACTTTACAGCAGGACATTGTGGTGACTGTGGTGACTTTACAGTAGGACATTGTATTGACTGTGGTGACTTTACAGTAGGACATTGTGTTGACTGTGGTGACTTTACAGTAGGACATTGTGTTGACTGTGGTGACTTTACAGTAGGATATTGTGTTGACTGTGGTGACTTTACAATAGGACATTGTGTTGACTGTGGTGACTTTACAATAGGACATTGTGTTGACTGTGGTGACTTTTCAGTAGGACATTGTGTTGACTGTGGTGACTTTACAGTAGGAGATTGTGTTGACTGTGGTGACTTTACAGCAGGACATTGTGGTGACTGTGGTGACTTTACAGTAGGACATTGTGGTGACTGTGGTGACTTTGCAGTAGGACATTGTGGTGACTGGTGACTTTACAGTAGGACATTGTGTTGACTGTGGTGACTTTACAGCAGGACATTGTGGTGACTGTGGTGACTTTACAGTAGGACATTGTGGTGACTTTGCAGTAGGACATTGTGGTGACTGTGGTGACTTTACAGTAGGACATTGTGTTGACTGTGGTGACTTTACAGTAGGACATTGTGTTGAGTGTGGTGACTTTACAGTAGGACATTGTGTTGACTGTGGTGACTTTACAGCAGGACATTGTGGTGACTGTGGTGACTTTACAGTAGGACATTGTGTTGACTGTGGTGACTTTACAGTAGGACATTGTGTTGACTGTGGTGACTTTACAGTAGGACATTGTGTTGACTGTGGTGACTTTACAGTAGGACATTGTGTTGACTGTGGTGACTTTACAGTAGGACATTGTGTTGACTGTGGTGACTTTACAGCAGGACATTGTGGTGACTGTGGTGACTTTACAGTAGGACATTGTGTTGACTGGTGACTTTACAGTAGGACATTGTGGTGACTGTGGTGACTTTACAGTAGGACATTGTGTTGACTGTGGTGACTTTACAGTAGGACATTGTGTTGACTGTGGTGACTTTACAGTAGGACATTGTGTTGACTGTGGTGACTTTACAGTAGGACATTGTGGTGACTGTGGTGACTTTACAGTAGGACATTGTGTTGACTGTGGTGATTTTACAGTAGGACATTGTGTTGAGTGTGGTGTGTTTACAATAGGACATTGTTTTTTCTGGTGACTTTACAATCGGACATTGTGGTCATTGTGGTGACCTTACAGTAGGACATTGTGTTGACTGGTGACTTTATCGTAGGACATTGTGTTTTCTGGTGACTCTACGATAGGACATTGTGGTGACTGTGGTGACCTTACGGTAGTAGATTATATTAACTGGTGAATTTACGGTAGGGCCCAGTGCAGACGTCAGTTGCCTTGGTATCAGTGTCACCATGACAACTGTATCGGGCCCTGATAGGACAGGGCCGAGTGTGTCGACTGCATGGGAGTGCGGTTACGTATTCACCCCGGGTAGCATCAACAAAGACCCACACTGTGCCGGCGCGCTGGTGACTTTACATGAGCAGATGTCGGTGTGACTTTTCAGCAGGCGGACATTGTGTTGAGTGAGGGTGACCTTTACAAGTAGGACCTTGTGTTCGACTTTTCAGCAGGACATTGTTTCTGCGTGCGGCGACCCTACAGTAGGACACCGCGCCGATCCTTCGCAGCTCGGACATTGTGGGACTGGTGTGACCTTTACAGCAGGAGGACATTGTGGTGACCTGTGGGTGACTTTAATGAAATTTCATGATTTGAGTATGTAATTCTGTTAAATATGATCGCATTGAATAGATATGGGCATAATATATTCACGCTGATTCGACGGCGGCGGCCATGTTTAGTTGACGTTGGACATTATGGATCTCGACGTCGCTGCGGCGGTGGCGATTTGTTTACTTTACATTCATCGATTCGAAAATATTCATATTACGGCATCAGCATTAATCTCGCTTCGATTTAAGGGTTAATTTAATGAAATTTCACGATTTGCCTATGTAATTCTGTTAAATATGATCGCATTCAATAGACTGAGACGCACACTAACCGCACCGGATAGGCCCTAAACCCAACTCAGAAGGTCGTTTACGTTAGCCACGGTTAACTCACGCGGTTAGCACTAACTCCGATTGGTGCATACCAAATTTTCACATTTAGCCCTGCGGGGATCCCTTAGCCGCGGTTAAGGCCCTAACACCGATTCGTGCATACGGGCCCAGGGCGTTAAGCCGCCTCATCTAGGTCGGCTCACATTGGCAGTGTGAACCGGACGTTGAGGCGGATTAGGGCTGAGTCGCCTCATCTAGTTCGCCTCAAGAAGGTCGCCTCGCGAGGTGGTTTAAATGAAGCGAACTAGCTTGAGTCGGCCCATCTTGCTTGTGTGGACGGTAGCGGTTTACTTGAAGCGGATTAAGCACGTCACACTATATAATACAATTTGGTCTATGAACCGGCTAGAGGTGCACAGATATTTTTTTCATCATTTATTTTTAGGGTTTCACTGCCCAGCAGAAGTTTTGGCCGTTCCAAAACAATACGATTCAGTTAATACATATCTAGGTCGAACCCACACTCTCTCGTGCTGACGTCGACTAACCGAAACTGGCGCTGGTTAGTTTGGACTTGCTCATGCGCAGATATCGATTTCCGCCTTAATCCGCTCCGTGTGTGGACACGACACTAGTTCGCCTCATCTAGTTCGCCTTATCTAATTCGGCCTAAAGTTGTGGGTGTGAACACGGCTTAAGTGTAATAGGACTTCTTGCTCGATATCAGGTTTTTGTCGCAAGTATCTTTGGTGATGCGTATTTACTGGGGCACACGCTTATTTTTTTGGTTGGGGTTGTATGTACTAACAACATCTAAGGTCATATCACGATAGGCGGGCACCCATGTACTTTTGATAGTGTCCACTGGCACTGGATCATGGATAACGACTTTATAGTGCTGCCTCTGCTTGGAGACCAGCCCGCTGGCACCATGAGACCAGTCCCACGCAACTGTTTGTTTGTTTGTTGTTGTTTTACGTCCTAGCAACATCTAAGGTCATATCAGGACGGCCCACGCAACTTATTCTGGCACTGTGGAAACCATTCCTTGCGCTATCCTAGCAATACTGAGTGCCAGGATTAGGAGTGACAAGTGTAGATTCTATAAGTCATTTGTTTGACGCGATCGGATTCAAACCCAGTTTCAAACCCATTTTCAAACCCATATTGAAGTGAAGCAGAACACAAAACACAAAATATTTTCCGTTGTTTTTGCGCACTTCCATTTGTGCGTTTAGTCCTTCAATAACAGTCCACTTTCAGAGACCTAATACAGTATAACGACGTTAAACCAAACTTGAAGGGGGCCCTAGAAATTTGTTTGGATTAACCAATCATTGGTTTAACTGAGCTTTGGCTTCGACTTTGACTTGACTTTGGCAAAAATGCGGGTGCATTATGCATGTAATATACAATGTATGTGGACACTTTGATTATTGTTTTTTTATGTATATACAGTTTAACCCTGTTAAACCCAGCTTGGTTAAGCCCAACGATTGGTTAATCCAAACATTTTTCGACGGCCCGGCAAAATACTACCATTTATCATATAAAAAAGTTGGTGGGGTCCCCAGTTGACCTTATAACCACATGAAAGTTTGGTTTAACTGTACTGGAAGTGGCCTAGGGTCCGAACATTTTGTTTAAATTCACCGATTGTTTGGATTAACTGACTTTGGTTTAACCGACTTTTTTCTTCCGGCCATCTTAACAGTCTAAATAATCTAAGTTTGATCAGTGCTGTATTAGTTACAGCACCGATCCTGTAGAAGGGAGTGGCTCCTGCTGTATAATGTACAGCACCAGTCACTGCGGTTCATGCAAAAATGGGGAGCAGCACCGAGTAGAAGATGCGTACTCAGGGCAACTCAAACAATCGTTGTGGGTTACATTTTTTCTCTTATAAAACAAGCTAAGTTTATAGTTGACAAGACATTTTGTCTGTCTTATATAAATGTTCAATGTGTTTAAACAGATTGATAGTTGTGTAGGATGTTCGGTGTGCTGATGGTTTGTTCATCATGGTTAAGGGTGGTGGCATGGGAGGGGGGCCCATTGGGGTGGGTGGTAGGTGTTTGTGGTGGAAATTGTCTCCCTAAGACCTTTTCCACAAAGGGCACTTCATGTTGAGCTGCTGCCTACATTAGTTCTTGTTACCGCCATCAGAGGGAGGGAGGGGTGGTAGTGGAAATCGTCTATTTATCAGCTTGTTATCTCTTCTTCAGAAGACACTGATGGTTATCCTCTGAGTTTGGCACAGTGTGTAAATATGTATGTTTTTAAAGGGGGGGGGGCGGGGGGGGGGAGCTTGACAATGTCTATGGGTCATTCTCCTTAAAACTGGCCAGAAGTGTCACATGGAGAGTTAAAGTCTAATATTTGAATTTTACATCTTTTGGTTGCAAATGAAAGCTGGAAATCTCCCTTTACATCTATGTAAAATATAAATTGATGAAATAAAAAATAAAGGTGTAGTCCATGATTAAGCTATGTCTTGTGGCAGTATAACGTGTGTTGCTCACGTGTAACACATGTTTAGGACACCACACAGTCTGCGTAATAAAAATCTAAGCAGAATTAAATAATTTCATACTTAGAAGCATATTAATCATGGCATAATATACAGAAATATGTAGTGCTTATATTGATTACAAAAAAAAGTAATTCCCAGCCATGCTTTATTCACTGAATAATTAGTGTAAATATTTGTGTGGCATCCAGACACCACTTGTTACACGTGTGACGGAAATTTGTAATGTTATTTCTGAAGACATCAAATTTTTCTTTTTTAAATTTAAGCATGTATACATATTAATAAATACTTCCTTTTTGATTTGGGAACTGTTTTGTTTAATATATCAATGCGATGCAAGATGTTAGTAAGGGTTCAACCACGTCCCATTGTTTGCGTTTCTCTGACTCTGATAGGGAAGTCATTCCACATGACACTACCTTTGTAGATTGGTGCTCCGATATATTTATTTGTTGAAGGGTGTGGTACATTGAGCAGAGTGGAGGCTCCTCTTCTTGTTATTCTATTTGTGTGGTCATTACACCACCTAGGCTCCCTGATGCAATCTCCCTATATCTACTTTTACAGAGCTGTGTGGCTCCTTGCCTGAGAGGCCAGTACGGACTATTACTATTAGTATTATAATATTTAACTAAAACAATATGATAGTAGAAACTTTAAACTATCGTGTAAATTTATTCAAGGGATGTCAGAAAGAAATTCAACAAAAATGAAGCATCATGAGCCCTGTTTACACGGGCGATTTAAAACGCCTCATATAAAACGACTTGCCTAGATCGACTCACATTTGCCGTGTAAACGCGACTCTGAGGCGTTTTAGGGCTGAATCGATTCATATAAATTGGTACATGTAAACCACCTCGCGAGGTAGTATAGATGAAGCAATTCAGCTGGTTCCCGGGCGGCAATAGTGTAAAATAGTGGTGCTCGCCGGCTACAGGCTCAGCTGTAACTAATCGCTGGTGCCCAGCAGTGTTAGGGACCGATTAGGCCGAAATCTATTGAATGCGATCATATTTAGTGGAGTGTAACATGTTACGCAAGTATTATTAAAAGCTGAGGCTAGTTTATTCGTTGGTGAAACAGTCCGGTGGGCCGTTGATGCTGACGTCTTGGTGTAGCACTGCGCTGCTTTGATGTGTTTGGGCAGCCCGGCGCTGCTGTGATGTTACTGGGCTGTGCCTAGCCGGCTCCGGTAGAGCGCCGGGGCCTCGGGCGCCCGCGCGTATTTGCGCAGCACTGCGCTGCTTTGATGTGTTGGTGCAGCTCGGCGCCGCCTTGATGTTACTGGGCAGCGCCTAGCCCGCTCCGGTAGCGCTCCGGGGCTTCATGCGCCTGCGCGACCCTGTATCTGCATTCATTCGGCAGGAAAATTTGCTTTGGTCGGACGTGTGTTACGCCCAAGGGAAACGCGTGCAGCCTATCAACATGGGTGTCGACCTGTGTCAAGCGTGCGGGGACGAACAGGAACTGCCACGCGGAGCAAAATGCAAGGTGATCAAAGCAAAGACGTCAAGGCGTACTATTAAGGCTGAACAATTGGAGGACGAGGATGAATCAGTGCCAAGTATGGCCCTGGACGACGCGACTGACAGACTACAGGGAATGTCGATCGGCGAGTTGCCTAAACGGAAGGAGGTGACGGGTAACTGGTCTAAAGGGGTTGATGTGGAAGCCGATGAGGAGGAAATCGAGCTGCACCGCAAATTGGCGCAACGAGTGTTGGAACGTCGCACGGCAAAATTGCGAGCGGAACTGGAAAAGGATCTAAGCTCCGAGGACGAAAACGTGGCGGTGCGCAAAACGCGCAGTAAACACAAGGAAAAGAAATACAAAAAGAAGAAGCAGAAGGTGCACCGTCGTCGGAAGGAAAAATCGGCCTCGAGAGACAGTGACTCAAGCCCAAGCAGTGATTCGTCGAGCTCGTCGTCCGACAGCTCGTCATCCGACACCGACAGCAGCACGGAACACAGCAGAGAACGCAGGAGGCGCCGTCGGAAAAAACGCAGTAAGTTCGCCCTGGATAAATATACAAAGGGGAGGAAAAATGTGAACAATGTCAACTATAATGAACTAATGTACGCAACTTGTTTGTGGGGATCGAAGAGGGCGAAGAAAGCTGGTATGGATATCGATGCGCTAATGGGCTATCTCGGCCATCTTGCTAATATGTGCATGCATGCGATGACGAACAACTATGCAGATGAAGCATACAGAGGGTATGATAGGGCGATACGGGAGAAGGCGAAGGAGAAGGGTTTGCGAGCGTTCAAGATGGGGGACAACGGCCTATCGTTGCTACACTTCAACATGGACAACTCAAAATCGTACAAAGATGGCAGAAAACATAAGGTAGTCTACAGCAAGGAAGGTGATAACAAAGGAAATGCCGCCCACAAGGTGAAGGGTGCGTGTTTCGCGCACAACTATAATAAGGACGGTTGTACCCACGAGAAATGCGCGTGGGACCACCACTGTCTGACTTGCCACAGTAAGAGTCACGTGGCGGAGGCATGCCCTCAGAAAAAATACTGACTATCAAAACACGGTTACGCGGGGAAACATTGAGCGGGAAGTTGGCACTAGTGAAGCCGCCAGTAGTGACCAGGCGGCATCGGCCGTTGGCGATTACGTCGTTAATCGGGGAGGTGACGCAGGCATCGGGCGGCGTTATCACTGTATACACGGGGAAGGCGGGATGGACGCGACGGCTAATCCAAGTGCTGAGCTAAGTAAAGGAAGCGAAAACGCGCAGCAAAGGAAATCGCGTCTGAGGGGAAGACACAAAAAGGAGGAGACGACGGCTGTCTACACACACCCGGGCAGGGATTTCGTGGTTGAGACTGCTACCGGGCGCAACCTCAACTACAAAGGGCTCGGCCCGAACAATGGGGACATAGGGGGTGGTCGCACTTCCTATACCACCGGCGTGTCGCATAGGGAAGTGCCTAATCGGAACGAGGACTGGTGCAGGGTGATTAGCCCAGAACCAGCCCGGGGCAGGGAGGGTGAGCTGATATGCACCCTATGGGTCGCCGACAGGGAAAGTCGCCACACATGGTCTGAACATTACATAGACATACTCCCTGAGTGCACTATGGGTTATTGTAACTGTGTCTACAATATTGATGGGGCGTTGGCCCAAATAAAACCTTGTCGTGTTTTTTCTGAATGCTTCTGTAGGGGCGATCTGGACCCAGATTGGGAATATGTATTGCGAGGCGCATGCTTCGGATTTAGGGTTATTGACGAGTCATGTGACAGTAGCTATAATAAGGCAAACTACGGATCAATAACAAAAGGTGAGGTCGGTGTTGAAATGTGTGGTAGGCTGCAAGCAGAAATTGATGAACAAATATTAACTGTTGTTGATAATCCTTGTGTATGTATTCACGGCCTAGGAGCTGTACCTAAGGGTCATGATGATTTCAGGGCTATCGTGGACTGCTCGAGTCCCAATGGCGTCTGTGTAAACGAACACACAAGTAGCTGTCGAGCGAACTTCTCTTATAATTCGGTAGAGTCGGTCACTGAAATGCTGCAGGAGGGGGACTATCTAGCAACAGTCGACATAAGTAACGCGTATAGAGCTGTGAGCATCCACCCTACATCTAGGGACAAACAGGGCTTGGCATGGGACTTTGGGGAAGGCACAGTCTACTTACGGGATAATCGCTTGTGCATGGGACTGAGTAGCAGTCCGTATGTTTTCTCCAAAGTGAGTGACATGATAGTTCGGTGCATGGTTAGGGAGGGATACGTGAAATGCGTAAACTACCTAGATGACTTCTGCGTGGTAGCACACACAGAGCGGGAATGCAAAGAGGCGCAATATGCGTTGGTGAGAATATTGCGCAGGCTAGGGTTCTATGTAAGCTACAAAAAACTTGTATGCCCGGGACAAATCGTACGTTTTCTGGGAATCGACGTAGACTCGGTGGTTATGGAATTAAGACTACCATTGGATAAATTAGAAAAGTTACTCATAATCCTTAACAGTTTCCTACGCAGACGGAAGGCTTCTAAGAAGGAGCTGGAGAGCCTAGCGGGAGTGCTCGCTCACTGTTGTAAGGTCATCCACAGGGGTCGAACCTTTTCACGTCGTGTCTATGATTTGGTAGCATCCGTGACTAAAAGCACACACCGGGCACGGCTCAATGAGGAGTTCAGGTTGGACTTAAAGTGGTGGGTGGAGTTTGCCAGCACCTTCAACGGGAAGGCCAAGATAATCAAATCAATGGAACCGTGCATCTCGGTGTACAGTGACGCGTCACTCTCAGGGTTCGGGGCCACACACGGTGAGGACTGGCTAGCGGGTGCTTTCAAATTAACTAATGCAAGGGAGTTAGAAAAGTGGCTAGGACACCACTACGCCGACGCGAAAGATGGGGGCTGCAAGACAGATAACATTAACGTGTTAGAGTTATGGCCTATCCTGGCAGGGGTGCGTAGGTGGGGCCATCTATGGGAAAACAGAACTGTGGTATTTGTGACCGACAACACACAGGTAAGAGCGGCTCTCAATACAGGTAGAAGTAAAAACAAAACCACGATGACCTGGTTAAGACTGATATTCTGGTTATCGATCAAACACAACTTCGATGTGCAAGCAGTTTACATAAACACCCGAAACAATATCATCTGTGACAGCCTAAGCAGGTTGGAAGCATACAAAAACATTGCGCGCATACGAGATGCAGACGTCGGGAAAACAATGTGCTGCCATGAACTCTTTTTCTGTTAATTCCAGACTGGGAACGCTTACACCGGGAGTGTGCTCAATACGAAGAGGCTCACCAAGCGCAATCGACGAAGATTACTAGATCTGTACAAATTAAGGCGTACCTTGAATTTTGTGAAATATTTCTCGAACAGTTATCACCATATCCTTGTTCTTCATCTCAAGCATGTCTGTACGTCTCCTTTCTTGCGAGGCGCATGTGCTACAACTCAGTTAGGCAGTACCTTAGCGCGCTAAGCAACCATCTGAAGGACCGAGGCATGAGTCCGATCGACTACTCAAGCCACAGGTTGAAAAAGTGCTTGGCGGGAATTCGTAGGACCCTAGGTGATATGCCAAAGCAAGCTGCCCCGCTACTCCCAAATAATCTAAGGTCAATATTTAATGTAATGTTAGACACCAGGGGTCATGTAGCTGTGAGGGCGGCCATGCTAGTCTCTTTTAGGGCACTCCTACGAAAATGTCACGTATCCGAGTCTAACGCAGCACTAACAAGAGCAGATTTAGTTTTTTATGAGTGGGGCATGATGGTGAGAATAAGAAAGTCGAAGACAATACAGTACAAGGAACGGGTACACCTGATACCGGTAGCAAAAGTAGCCGAGGAGGGGTTATGCGCCGTGCACTGGGTACGGAGACACTTCCGGGACATGGCAGCCGGTGGGGACGCGCACGCATTTAGGCTACCCAGGGGGGCTACATCGGTATCGATGCCATACTCCTTCTACTTATCATCTATAAGGCTCTTATGCACGCGGGCAGGCATGAACCCGTCAGAATTCTCGACGCACAGCCTAAGGAGAGGGGGAGCCACCTTCCTACGACTATGCGGTGCGTCGATCATTGAAATAAAAGAAAGAGGTGACTGGAAATCAGATGCAGTATTTGAGTACCTGAAGGCGCCTCTTCAGGAGAGATTAGCAAGGGACCTTAGAGTGGCCGCGTTATTGGCAGCGGTAGATATTCGCTAGCTGGGTTTTGGTGGGTTTGGGCCTTTAGAGGTACCAGCCAGAGGAATGACTCATCCATCTATATATTATACTATGTTTGTTGCCTTTCTGTTTTCCGTCGCGTACTAATAATGTGGAGTGTAACATGTTACGCAAGTATTATTAAAAGCTGAGGCTAGTTTATTCGTTGGTGAAACGGTCCGGTGGGCCATTGATGCCGACGTGTTGGTGCAGCACTGCGCTGCTTTGATGTGTTTGGGCAGCCCGGCGCTGCTGTGATGTTACTGGGCTGTGCCTAGCCGGCTCCGGTAGCGCGCCGGGGCCTCGGGCGCCCGCGCGTATTTGCGCAGCACTGCGCTGCTTTGATGTGTTGGTGCAGCTCGGCGCCGCTTTGATGTTACTGGGCAGCGCCTAGCCGGCTCCGGTAGCGCTCCGGGGCTTCATGCGCCTGCGCGACCCTGTATCTGCATTCATTCGGCAGGAAAATTTGCTTTTTGATTAAACGGAGGGGCCTTTAGAGGTACCAGCCAGAGGAATGACTCATCCATCTATATATTATACTATGTTTGTTGCCTTTCTGTTTTCCGTCGCGTACTAATAATACAGAATTACATACTCAAATAATGAAATTTAATTAAATTAACCCTAAATTCCAAGCGATATTAACGTAGCAGCTATTTTATTGTCGAATCGATGAGTGTAAACTAAACAAATAGCAGTGCTCGCCGGCTACAGACTCCCACTAAGGCTGGTGGTTCCCGGCACCGACACACTTTCAAACTCCGTCTGTGTAAACGCGCCTCTAAAACGCTTCATATAAATCGCTTTGTCTAGATCGTTTCACAATTCCCTGTGTAAACACAGCTATGGAGAGACTGAATGAGCTCTCACTGCGCATGTCCAGTCTGGCCAAAGGGGAGGTGGGGGGGTTGTCACGATTTCACTGTCATCATACTTAAAATATGAAACTGATATTTTCACATCATCTAATTTTCACCATTTTATTCCGCTCTCTTTTCAACCGAGAATATGCGGAAGCATAACATTTTCAGAACCGAAATACTTACCCAGCTTTATATTTATGCATCGAACTTAGATGCATTTTCGTGTCCACTCGAAAGTTTATTTGGCATTTTTTCACTTCAAATACCTCCGAAGTTAACCCTTTCAAATAAAAGCTTCCGTTCCAGCCAGTTGTCCACAACTGGTTCATCGAAGGCTGTGGTATGTGCTGTCCTGTCTGTGGGAAAGTGCATATGAAAAGACCCCCTTGCTGCTTATCGGAAGGAGTAGCCTATGTGGCGGCAGCGCGTTTCCTCCAAAGAAATATGTCAGAATGACCTTATGTTTGAGTGACCATATGTTTGAGTGCGCACTGTCACAAGTCGGTACCCATCCTGATATGACCTTCGATGTCGCTAGGACGTAAAACAACAAATTTAAACAAATCTATTTTTAGTTTAAATCTGATCCCCTTCATTTCGAGTGAAAAATATGCAACTTTGGTGAATATTGTTTACAACCGACAGCATTTAGTCGGTGCGAATGAGAAAATATGCGAATGGCGAATGATTTAACATTCACGCACTGCACTTCACATTCAATAAATGTCATGTATGGTACTAAACTAAGTCATGATCTCTCTTTGGCCACAAAATGCTTTTGGTCACGTGGTCAAAGACCCTGATAATACTAAGACCGCTCAGTCCCTATCTCTCCCATGGTAATGTAAATTTTGCAGTGCCACCTTGTGGTGGGTTTGATCAGCCCGGCTGCTGGTTGGTGTTTCACATGTAAACACATACAATTATATTATACATGAGATAGGTAAGTATGAATACACATCAATATGAAATTGCTATGAACAAACACACATCATCATCAGCATCATCATCATCATCGCCATCATCACACATCTTTCACATTCATATATACATTTATACATATAATATAGCAACTGTTTAACCAAGAGAACAGCCAGCTCACCAAGTGGTGGGTTTGATCATTTTGGTTACACAGTACAGGCTGAGTGAGCCGTCTTAGTATTATAGGGTCTTTGACGTGGTTTAGGCCAACGTTTAAATCATATATGTTCTCGCTCAGGTGACGGCAGGTGAGAATTAGTGGTTATTAATTTTCCACTGACCATGCACAGTCAGGTGCTACCCAGAACATATGACGCTGCCATCTGATGGCAGGTTGATGGTGCAAATCGTCTATAATATCTTTTTCACGAGGCATACTGCACAGTGAGCTGCTACCCACATTTAACACTGACATTAGAGGTCATGTTGGTGGTGGAAATCGTTTATAAGACCTTTTTCACGGGGCATTCTACACAGTGAGGTGCTACCCACAACATTTGACGCTGCCATCAGATGGCGGGTTGGTCGTGGAAATCGTCTATAAGACCTTTTTCACAGGGCATATTGCACAGTGAGCTGCTACCCACAACATTTAACACTGATATTAGAGGTCATGTTGGTGGTGGAAATCGTCTATAATATCTTTTTCACTAGGCATACTGCACAGTGAGGTGCTACCCGCAACATTTGACGCTGCCATCAGATGGCAGGTTGGTCGTGGAAATCGTCTATAAGACCTTTTTCACAGGGCATATTGCACTCTGAGCTGCAACCCTCAACATTTGCCACTGACATTAGAGGGCATGTTGGTGGTGGAAATCGTCTATAAAACATTTCCTTTGGAGCATGCTGCACAGTGAACTGCTACCCACAACATTAGTTCTTGCCACTTCCATCAGAGGGCGAATTGGTTGGTGCTGGAAATCCCTTGTCAAACCTTTTCCACAGTACATGGTGCACGGTGAGCTATTACCTACATCAGTTCTAACCACTGCCGTCAGAGGGTGGGTTTGGTGGTGACGATTATAGCCTATAAGACCTTTTCTACAAAATATGCTGCACAGTGAGCTGTATTACTTCATCCGCGACCATCAGAGGGTGGGTTACTTTTACACACCAAGTTTTAACAAAAAACTGCGCTATAGGACATCACCATGCTGGTAGAATGCCTACAGCCCGGAGAAATACAGCAATTATTATTATTATTGTTTTTGCAGCAATCTAGCATATACTATTTACGCTGTTATTATTATTGTTGGTCTCCTTGCAGCAATCTAGCACCTACTGACTGTTCGCGTTGTCATTATTATTGTTGTTTTTCTTGCGGCAATCCAGCCTACACTAACTTCACATTGTCAATATTATTGTCGTTCTCCTTTGAGTAATTTAGCAGGCACGAACATTGCATTGTTATTATTATCAATGTTCTCCTTGCATCAATCTAGCATATACTATATTTGCATTGTTTTTATTATTGTTGTTCTCCTTGCATCAATCTAGCATATACTATTTGCGTTGTTTTTATTATTGTTGATCTCCTTGCAGCAATCCAGTATATACTATTTGCGTTGTTTTTATTATTGTTGATCTCCTTGCAGCAATCCAGTATATACTATTTGCATTGTTTTTATTATTGTTGTTCTCCTTGCATCAATCTAGTATATATTATTTACGTTGTTTTTATTATTGTTGTTGTCCTTGCATCAATCCAGTATATACTATTTGCGTTGTTTTTATTATTGTTGTTCTCCTTGCATCAATCCAGTATATACTATTTGCGTTGTTTTTATTATTGTTGATCTCCTTGCAGCAATCCAGCATAGACTCGGACTGTTCGCTAACTGAGGGTGAGGCTGGTGCCCGGCGTATTCGAGGTGGCAGCTCCGAAGAAGACAGTGTCGTCCCAACGATCAACCTCCAACGCCGCTCATCCCTCACAGATCTGACTGATGAAACGACTCGGCCAGGTAAGTCCACCATCAGCGATGCTGATTGGCTTTTGATCCAGATCAGTCGCCAACTGTCAAACCATTGCACAATTAACTAGACTTAACAGACCCAGTCACCAATATATTTTGGGGAGGCGAATACTATTTCCTTGTTTTTCCTATTCTATTGAAAGCCTTGCTTTCATTTTCAGATGGAAACAAACATTTTTGCTGGACATTGTTTGTCTTTCAAACAGAAACAAACATATATATACTTGGTGTTGTTTACCTTTCACATCAAAACAAACATATTACACGCTGGGCATTGTTTCCAATTTAGACAGAAGCAAACGTATTATATACTGGTCTTGTTTTCCTTTCAGACAGAAATTAATTATTATATGCTTAGTGTTGCTTCCATTTTATATGGAAACAAACAATCTACACTTGGGTTTGTTTCGCCTTCAGACAGACATAATATATGTCTAGTGGTATTTCCATTTTAGACGGAAACAAACATTATATACCCAATCTTGTTTCAATTTTAGACAGAAACAAACGGTTACTTCGGTTTGTTTCCATTTCCGATAGAAACAAAAATATTATATACGTGGCATTGTTTCCATTTTACACAGAAACGAACATTGTATTTTGGGGGTTCTTTTCCTTTCAGCCAGAAACAAACATTATATATTGGTGTTGTTTCCATTTCAGACAGAAACAAATATTATATACTGGTGTTGTTTCCATTTCAGACAGAAACAAACATTATATACTGGTGTTGTTTCCATTTCAGACAGAAACAAACATTATATACTGGTGTTGTTTCCATTTCAGACAGAAACAAACATTATATTCTGGTGTTGTTTCCATTTCAGACAGAAACAAACATTATATACTGGTGTTGTTTCCATTTCAGACAAAAACAAACATTATATACTGGTGTTGTTTCCATTTCAGACAGAAACAAACATTATATACTGGTGTTGTTTCCATTTCAGACAGAAACAAACATTATATACTGGTGTTGTTTCCATTTCAGACAGAAACAAACATTATATACTAGTGTTGTTTCCATTTCAGACAGAAACAAACATTATATACTAGTGTTGTTTCCATTTCAGACAGGAACAAAGATTCTAAACTTAGCGCCTAAATGAGAGTTGCCATGCACATGTGCTGCTAAGTGTGCTTTTTAAGCGCCAGAGTTCATAGTAGTGCACACCAGATGGCGCTGTCGTTAGGTCGCATTCGTTTTCTTCGTTTTGTTGTGTTTACAAATGTTCTGTGCTTTGCTAATGTCTTAGTCAGATGTGCAGGTGGTAAACTTAATAGTCTTCTAGTAACGGGGAACCAGGGTAGTCCTATTTTTTCGATGGGAGCTACCACTCACAACCTGCTCTAACTTCTGGGAAAAGTATGCCATGAGGGAGCTCCAAGTCACCAGTTCCATTCCCTGAGGGAGCTCCAGTTACCAGTTCCGGCCCATGAGGGAGCTTTCGGTACCAGTTCTAGTATTTCAAGGAGTTCCTAGTACTACCAGTTCTAGTATTTCAAGGAGTTCCTAGTACTACCAGTTCTAGTATTTCAAGGAGTTCCTACTACTATCAGTTCTAATAGTTCAAGGAGTTCCTAGTACTACCAGTTCTAGTATTTCAAGGAGTTCCTAGTACTACCAGTTCTAGTATATCAAGGAGTTCCTAGTACTATCAGTTCTAGTAGTTCAAGGAGTTCCTAGTTTTACCAGTTCTAGTATTTCAAGGAGTTCCTAGTACTACCTGTTCTAGTATTTCAAGGAGTTCCTAGTACTACCAGTTCTAGTATTTCAAGGAGTTCCTAGTACTATCAGTTCTAGTATATCAAGGAGTTCCTAGTACTACAAGTTTTAGTATTTCAAGGAGTTCCTTGTACTACCAGTTCTATTATTTCAAGGAGTTCATAGTACTACCAGTTCTAGTATTTCAAGGAGTTCCTAGTACTACCAGTTCTAATGTTCGAAGGAGCCCTAATTATTAATCCCAACCTCTGAGGGAGCCCTCATCTTTCGTTCCAATCCCTGAAGGAGCTCCTACTGGTACTCGCTCTCCATGACGGAGTGCTAATTACTATTATTATCATCCCCTGAGGGAGCTCAAATTATGCGAATCTCCTCAGGGATCTCGCGTTACTAGTTCCACCCCTACTACTAGTTCTAGTTGCCAAGGGAGTTCCTACTGCTAGTTCTAGTTGCCAAGGGAGTTCCTACTGCTAGTTTTAGTTGCCAAGGGAGTTCCTACTGCTAGTTCTAGTTGCCAAGGGAGTTCCTACTGCTAGTTTTAGTTGCCAAGGGAGTTCCTACTGCTAGTTCTAGTTGCCAAGGGAGTTCCTACTACTAGTTTTAGTTGCCAAGGGAGTTCCTCCTGCTAGTTCTAGTTGCCAACGGAGTTCCTACTGCTAGTTCTAGTTGCCAACGGAGTTCCTTCTACTAGTTTTAGTTGCCAAGAGAGTTCCTACTAATAGGTCTAGTTGCCCAGGGAGTTGCTAGTTCTTGTTGCTAAGAGAGTTACTATTGCTAGATCTGGTTGCTAAGGGAGTTCCTACTATTAGTGGGTGTTGGAGGAGTCCTGCTTCCAACTCTACAAATAAGGCAGCCCCCCACCCCCACCCCCAAGTAATAGTAACAGCAGGCAACAGAAGCAGAATGCTGGGGGTTCATCTTTCAACTGGGTCAACACTAAGGGCAGGAAGTGGTGTGGAAGGAGTTAAATAAATAATGTAAACTTAAGTGCCTATACAACCGGCAGCCATTCTGAGGCGCTGTACAACAAAGCGCCAGTGTGACATGTTTCCAACCTGCTTAAAAAGCAATGTAGAAAGCTGCACACATTTCATTTACCAGAAAAGGAAAGTATAACCTATCCATTATGAGCAAGGTAAATAAATTCATCCCAAAAAAAAAAAAAAAATTTAAAAAAAATAAAAAAATAATAAGAAAGAAAAGCCGGTGGTGAATCTAGAGAACAGATTACACATTTTCTTGAGACGATGACGTATTTTTACCCCTTCTGGCAACCTTTTTGATGAAGTTGGGCCTGCTACACAGAAGGCATAATCGCCATATGATTTTTGTTGAGACACGGAGACTACGTCATAATATCTCACTGGGAGAACTGAAAGTTTGCGGTGACTGTTTGCGGGATCGAAGAAGGCGCCGATATTCTGGTATTTTGCCATCGATAGTTTTATAGGTTGCTAGTAATAAAATCTCAAACTGAGTACATTGTTTTACAGACAGCTAATACAATTTCTAAAGAACTGGTGTGACATGATTGTATAATTTGCGAGTATTTCTGACTATGTCAGAGATGAAAGACCTCCGCAGATTTCCATGATTTCTTATATTAACCGATTAACGTTAAACAAAATTCCAAAAGATGGGATGTATATGACAACAGTTGGGTGGTTCGAATCCCGTTCTTATATGACCTTAGATGTAGTTAGAACATAATAAACCCTAAGCAAGAAAGTGTTAGATATGGGCGATAATGCAAGCACAACAAGGCTAGTTGAAACCTGACTTCCGGTATTTTTCCGCGATTCCCTGACAATGCTAAACCTATGGGAGAATATCCGCATTTCCACCTTTTTTCCTGGAGACTTAAATACTGGTGCACTCATTAAAGATTTATTGCTGTTTGATGCTCCTGTACTGCTCTACTCGGAAATGGGGCCAAGTAAACATATGTCCAACATTTTGGTGTGCAATCCAACATTAATTTGTCTTGTTTTCACTCCAATTATCGACCAGACGGGGTGGCAGAATGAGTAGAGCGTCCGTCGCCTGTTTTGGGAGATTGGGAGATCCGAACCCATGAGTGCGTTGGTTCGAATCCTGGTCGAGTCAGACCAATGACTTAAAAATTGATACTTGTCGCTTCCTAGCCTGGCGCTCGGCATTATTAGGATAGGGCAAGGACTGGTTGGCTCAATGTCAGGATAATGTGACTGAGTGGGATATCAGGTCATGGTGCTGGTGGCCCGGTGTCCCAGTGGGGAACCACTATGAAGTCACCATGAGTGTGCACTGCCACAAGTCGGTACCCATCCTGATATGACCTTAGATGTTGCTAGGTCGTAAAACAACAAACAAACAAAAAACACTTCAATTATCTACGAAGTTAACCTTTTAAAGTAAGAGTTATTTTAAGCTAAAATAAAGTAGTGTATTAATATAATATATTCATATAAAACAAAGTTATTTTGTTGTTAATTAAGGCCCAGTCACACCTACCCGGACGAGCCCCGGATTTTTAGCTGTACCATCCCCGGACCAATCGCCCGGACTGTCCCAGAATGCCCCGGATAAAATCGCTAATTTGGTCATTTTTGGCCTCGCAGTCACACCTACATGGTCTAGCCCTCGGTCTAGCCCCCCGGTCTAGCCGGACCACCCCCGGACTACTCGGTGTACCCATGGAGTAGTCACGGTTCAGTCCCGGACTGGAAGTGGATTTGCTCCTGCTATATATATATATATATATACAAAAATGGGGCTCATCCTGGACCGATCCGTGGTAAACAGGGCTATCTGTGGTGATCCGTGGCTGATCTGTGGTCATCCAGCGTGTCCGGGTCTTATCCGGGCAGTCCCGGAGTGGTCCGTGGCTACATCGGGACTAGTCTGGGCAAGTCCAGGGGTGGTCTGGGTTAAACCGTGGCTGAACCGTGGCTCATCCGGACTGCCCTGGACCGGTGTCGTGGTATAAAACCCCGGCCCGATCGCAGCCCCTGCCGTGGCTTCTGCGCATGCGCGGAGTTTGTAAACAGGCGCAGCTCGGCTGCAGAACGAATACACACTGCCAGTGTCTATTAAAGATTAATAGAAATGCACAACCCTAACCGTATAAATTTAATATAATCTATCCGTCGAATATGTTTTCTATATGTGTACCAAGCAGCTTGTTTCTAAGTGGTGTAGCTTTAGAGATATTTCACTTTTTCTGTATGAAGATTGCTCACGGCCATTGTCATTGACAATGCACTGGCACTGACACTCAGAATATCCCAACTTTCACTATTATCTCTGTTTTTAAAACTTTCAGCATAAATTGCTCTTAGGTTACATTAAATACTTCAGATCTTCCTCTTCAATCGCGCATTAAGATATTTTTAATCGATCCAATGAAAGCTTTTAAATTTATTTTACACAAAAAAATGCTTAGTCAACTGTCTTCACGGCAGGGGCTGCGATCGGGCCGGGGTTTTATACCATGACACCGGTCCGAAACTACTTTTACATGTTTGCATTTCAAATATCTCAAAAGTTAGCCAATTAAAATATAAGTTACTTCAAACTAAAGCAAGGTAGATCAAATAATATATTTATCTCAGAAAAAATGACATAAAGTCAAAACCATCGGACTATGCAACTTTAACGTACTTACACGACGTTTGACCCACGTTAATCTATCCTACGTTCGACTATGTTCACTAACGTGGAGTACCAGTTCGAAGAGAGTACCATTTCGAAGACTCAACTGTTGTGAGAGTGAGACGAATTTGTCGTGCTGGTTTACTATCTACACCCAAGTTGGGTTCAGTGGTGTGTGTGTGTCGGTGGGTGGGTGGGGGGTTGCTCGGTCTTGTTCAACGGCCCTTCTTACAGAGGGAGAACTAAATCATTTCCTCGCCCCCTCCCCACCTCCATCCCCACACCCTTCTCTCACTCACAGTTGTCATTCTACCCTCTTTTCCACATCCCTCCCTCACACACACCACACACACACACACCAACCGATACTCACACACACCACCCACACACACACCAACCGACACATACACACCAACACTTACACGCACCAACTCTTACACACACCAACACTTACACACACCAACACTTACACACACCAACCACACACACACACCAGCCGACTTACACACACCAACACTTACACACACCAACACTTACACACACCAACACTTACACACACCAACACTTACACACACCAACACTTACACACACCAACACTTACACACACCAACACTTACACACACCAACCGACACTTACACACACCAACACTTACACACACCACCCACACACACACACCAACACTTACACACACCAACCACACACACACCAACCGACACTCACACACCACCCACACACACAAACCGACACATACACACACCAACACTTACACACACCAACACTTACACACACCAACACTTACACACACCAACACACCACACACACACCAACACAACACCACACCACCAACACACACACACCAACACCACACCCACACCAACACACACACACCACACCACCACACAACCACACACCACACACCAACACTTACACACACCACCCACACACACACACCAACACTTACACACACCAACCACACACACACCAACCGACACTCACACACCACCCACACACACACAAACCGACACATACACACACCAACACTTACACACACCAACACTCACACACACCCAACACTACACACACTAACACACCACACACACCACGACACCTACCCACACCAACACACACACACCTACACACACTCACACCAACCCACATACACCACACCAACACACACACACCACCCACACCACACACACCACACCACACATACAACCAACCACACACACACCAACCACACACACCACACACCACCCACACACACAAACCGACACATACACACACAACACTTACACACACCAACACTTACACACACCAACTGACACTTACCCACACCAACACTTACACACACCAACACTTACACACACCAACCGACACTTACACACACCAACACTTACACACACCACCCACACACACACACCAACACTTACACACACCAACCACACACACACCAACCGACACTCACACACACCACCCACACACACACAAACCAACACATACACACACCAACACTTACACACACCAACACTTACACACACCAACACTTACACACACCAACTGACACTTACACACAACAACTGACACTTACCCACACCAACACTTACACACACCAACGGACACTTACACACACCAACACTTACACACACCAACATTTACACACAAACACTTACACACACCACCATTTACACACACCAACCAACACTTCCACACACCAACCAACACTTACACACACCAACCAACACTTACACACACCAACACTTACACACACCACCCAACACTTACACACACTTACATACACCAACCGATGCTTACACATCAACCAACACTTACACACACCAACCAACACTTACACACACCAACACTTACACACACCAACCAACACTTACACACACTTACATACACCAACCGATGCTTACACATCAACCAACACTTACACACATCAACTGACAGGTACGCACATCAACATTTACACACCTCAATCCTTACACACACACACTGACATTTACACACCTCAACACATACACACACCAACCGACACTGACGCACTCCAACTGACAGGTGCACACACCAACCACACAGAGAGAGAGATTAAAAGGGGGAGGGAGAGAGATGGGGAGGTGTGGGAGAATCGAAAGGGAGAGTGAAAGCTTGACGATCGGAGGGGAGAGAGGGAGTGGAGGAAGAAGCGAAGTGAGAGAGATAGAGAAAGAGCATTTGAGAGAGGGGAGAGAGATGGAGAGCATGAGAGAGAGAGATTGAGAGTTCTTTGTTTGTCAGTTTTACGTCCTAGCAACATCTAAGGTCATATCAGGACTGGTACCGACTTGTGACAGTGCGCACTCATGGTGACTTTATAGTGCTGCCCCACTGGAAGACCAGGCCACCAGCACCATGACCTGATATCCCAGTCACATTATCCTGACACTGAGCAAACCAGTCCTTGCCCTATCCTAATAATGCTGAGCGCCAGGCTAGGAAGCAACAAGTATCAATTTTTAAGTCATTGGTTTGACTCGACCAGGGTTCGAGCCCACGATCTACCCGCATGGGAGACGGACGCTCTAACTCATTCGGCCATCCCGTCTGGTCGAGAGAGAGAATGAGAGAAAGGGAAGGAGAGAGAGGGGGAAGGAGAGAGAGGGGGAGGGGGAGAGAGAGAGCATGAGCGAGAGAGAGGTGAGAGAGAGCATGAGAGGGATGGGGAGGGAAAGAGCAAGAGAGAGGGCGAGAGAGAGAATGAGAGAGGGAGAGAGAGAGAGGGGGTGGAGGAAAAAAGAGAGAATAGAGAGGTTGACAGGGTGGGAGGGGGGAGGGGGTAGTGGAGAAAGGGAACAATGCCAAAAGCCCGACTCCGAGTTGAGGAAAGTTTTTCTGGGTCACGCGATCTCCAAGCGGAGGTTCGGCATTGTGTACTTGGACGCGCTAGGTTGTTTTGATTGAACCTCTGCTGGGAGAGCAGCTCCGGGCCGGCGAGGCCCCCGACTGTGTCAAGCAGATGTTCTCATAAAGGTGGTGTGGTTGGCGGGGACTAAACACCTGCTTGGAGAGTTATTGCTCTTGAGCTCACCTCCTCGTGCTGGTGGGCGTGGGTGGTTGGTTACAAGGGGGCAAAGTACCAGTGTGTGTGTGTGGGGGGGGGGGGGGTTCTAGAGATGGGTATGTTTGTTTGTTTGTTTGTTGTTGTTTTACGTCCTAGCAACATCTAAGGTCATATCAGGACGGGTACCGACTTGTGACAGTGCGCACTCATGGTGACTTTATAGTGCTGTCCCACTGGGAAACCAGGCCGCCGGCACCATGACCTGGTATCCCACTCAGTCACATTATCCTGACACTGAGCACACCAGTCCTTGCCCTATCCTAATAATGCCGAGCGCCTGGCTAGGAAGCGACAAGTATCAATTTTATAGTCATTGGTTTGACTCGACCGGGACTCGAACCCACGACCCCCCAATCTACCAGCCCGGGAGACGGATGCTCTAACTCATTCGGCCATCCTGTCTGGTCTGTGTGTATATATATATTTTTTATTTCATTTTTTTAATGTTGATGATTAAAGATTGCATAATACTGTGGTTTTATAGTTTCTCTCATATTCTCCTAATCTGAAGGTTGGTGGTTCGATTCCCCATGCCCCTCCCTCTGCCAATTTGGATTTCCACCGATGTGTATAACTTATAGCGTCATCAAAGGCCGGTTGCTCTCATACCATGTCTATGTGGTGTGGGAGGTTAAAAATCCCTTGGGTCGGTAAAAGTGTAGGCTCGGGCTTTCTATCGACAAACTGTCCAATGGTGAAAACAAGTCTATTCAGACTTATCCAAAATAGGCAGTATAAATCTTCAAGAGAAAAAAAAGTGTTATAGGGTCTTTGAGTAAAGTACACTATAACGATCAACCTAATATATTTATCTCAGAAAATTACAGAAGCTCGAAACCATCGGACTATGCAACTTTAAATTTAATCAACTTAGTAGTACTTCTATGCATCAACACATGTTTAAGTAGTACACCCGTATCCAAGTTGACTGAAAGCTGAATGAAAGCTGCCTGCAAAAGTGTTGAAGTGCTGCTGGCTTTTGCAAGTTACCAGCAGCACTCTCTCGGGGAGCAAATAGAGGTTTCACACCTGCAAGAACATGTCCAGACAGGCGCAAAACTATTTGTCCCCGCAGTGGCTGGTCGGGGGATGTTTGGAGCTTCATACATCAACCGCCCTTGATACTGCCACAGTGACATGGTTTTCTGTTTAGGGTTTGCTCACTTAGCCTGCGGTTCTGTTAAGAACCTGTACCACAAGGCAGTGGTTTACAACTCTGCAGGCCAGGGGTGACATGGGCGAATCAGGTCACTCGAGTTGCTCGAATTTAAAATCGAACACGGCGAGTGGAGTCAACAAATACACGGGCCATGTGCAAAACAACCCGGCCAGTTGTTTTTTTAATAACACAGAGTCATGAAATGGAAATGTAACTAAACTATGCGATCATAAAATAGTTTAAATCCTATTTTGCTGTAGTTATTATATCGGTTATTAAAAAAAAAGAGAAAAACAAGTTTTGGATTAAGCCACCATTTTTTCCACCCCGAGCGTGCGGGAAGTGTGTTCGTTTATTCAGCCCGAGTCTGTAGGATATGCGCATGCGCTAAAAAGTGACTCGGGTGACCGGAGTTGATTAATCGAATACGCCCATAGTTCTTGTCCCTGTCATCAAAGGGCAGGTATCTATAAAACCTTTTCCATTGGGCGCCGTTCGTTCTTATTATTACTAATATTAGTGTCAGTGAGTAGGTTGACTTGACTTTTGGGTGGTTCGTAACTTTGATGGTTACAGGCTGCAGGACTGCAGCAATAGAAAATGACCCTGATAAATCGATCCATTTTTTTTTTTATGAAGAGCAATCTTCAGAGGGAGTGGTTGTAGAAGCGGGGCGTTCTTTACAACAATAGCGAAAAGTTGTTGGAGCAGCACTGGTTCTCTCTGATCCGAGTGTAGCTGTGCACTCGTGTCCAGTCGCCGATGGGTTAGGAGGAAGGGAGGGGGAAAGGTGAGATCTGCAGCAAGAAGGAAAGCGAAACAGTGAAAAAGGAAAAGGGCCGCACCCAAGCAAACAACTCCCTTGATCAGGGGGAGAAGTAAGCCCGGGAGGAAAAAAAAGAAAATGGTAGTGTAGAGGAAAGAGAAGTGAGGAGAGTTGAGTCAATGGGCCGTGCCTCCTTGCCATGTGGTGACCAGTCAGCGAGCCGAAGACATAGACGGAGTAAGAGGTAGAAGGTGAAATGCTGGCCGGCTCCCCCTGCAGGAACTCTTTTTAGACATATATCATGGAGGAGACCGCCAGTGGAGAGGCGTTAGAAGAAGTGTGGACGAGGTGGAGTCCAGACACCAAGTGTGAGTAGGTTGGTGGTGGAAATCCTCTACAGGACCTTTTTCATAGAGCATGCTGTTCAGTGAGCTGCTACCCATATTGAACAGACGGGATGGACGAATGAGCAGAGCATCCCTCTCCTGTTTTGGGACAGCGGGAGATCCGAACCCATGAGTTTGTGGGCTCGAATCCTGGTCGAGTCAAACCAATGACTTAAAAATTGATACTTGTCGCTTCCTAGCCTGGCGCTCGGCATTATTAGGATAAGGCAAGGACTGGTTTGTTCAGTGTCAGGATAATGTGATTGAGTGGGATATCAGGTCATTGTGCTGGTGGCCTGGTTTCCCAGTGGGGCAGCACTATAAAGTCACCATGAGTGCACACTGTCACAAGTCGGTACCCGTCCTGATATTACCTTATATGTTGCTAGGACATAAAACAACAACAAACAAACAAGCTACCCATATTCGTACTTGCTGTTTGTTACTTGTTAGTGTTAGAGGGTGGCTTGGTGGTGGAAATCCTCTACAAGACATTTTCCGTGGAACACCCGCATTAGGTTTTGTCGCTGATGTCAGGGGGTGGTTTAAAGACCTTTTCCACATAACATGCTGCACAGTCAGTTGCCACCCACACCATTAGTACTTGTCCCTGCCGTCAGAGGGCAGGTATCTATAAGACCTTTTCCATGTTTGTTTTTGTCTCTGATGCCAGAGGGTGGGTTGGTTGTGGAAATCATCTACAACAGACCTTTTCCCACGGAGCACACTGCATAGTGAGCTGCTGCTTCCCCCCAACATTAGTTGTTGCCACTGCCGTTAGAGGGCGGGTTGGTGGTGAAAACGCTGTAGAAAGCTAGTCCGATATCAGATTTGTGATTTTGAATAATATATTTACATACCTTGATATTTCACCTTCCACTCAAAAAGGGCTATGGTTTGACGTTGCAGTCATGTAATAAATACTTCCTTTCCTCGGTCTGGGGTTTGAGTCCCTTGGACCTTTGGAGTTTGTGTCGACTGCATTCTGGGCACTAACTGTTTTTCACGCTTTATTGTATTAATGGACGGCATCCACTTCCCGTGTGGTTGGTTTTTGGAGTTTCAGGTCCTGGCAACATCAATGGTCATATAAGGACGGGTGCTGATTTGTGACAGTTCACAGACTTGGCAACTTCATAGTGTTGCCCCACTGGGAGACCATGTCACCAGCACCATGACCTGATATCCCATTCAGTCACATTATCCGGACACTGAGCAAGCCAGTCCTTGTACTATCCTAATAATGCTGAGCGCCAGGCTAGGAAGCGAGAAGTATAAATTTGTACGTCATTGGTTTGACTCGACCAGGGTTTGAATCTGTGGATTTGAATCCCGCGATCACCAAAACGAGAGACGGATGCTCAACTCATTTGGTCATCCCGTGGCAGGTTAAAGAATTTCAAATCCCAATTAAGTCAAATAAATGGACATTAAATGTTATGTCTCTCTACCTAGCTCTGCTCGGCATTACTAGGATAGGGAAACGCGCAGTGGATCGAGGAAGATCAGTTGTCTGTGATTGAAAGTTCCTCCACTTTAAATTAAGTTTAAAGCTGCACAGTCCGATGAAATATCAAATTTTCAAAACCAAACCAATTATCTAGATTTGATTTTACATATCTAACTTAGATACTGATGCACTTATTAAGCATTTGTTTCTGCGTAGAAGGCAATAATGAGTCAATTTAACAGAACCTGTTACTGCAGAAGTCTATGGTCTATGGTATCAGAGTTTTGGCAAAGCTTGCCAAAACTAATTTTCCATATTTGGACTCAAAATATCTCAAAAGCTTACTATTTAAAATAAAAGTAACTTTGAACTAATGTAAAGTACATACTAGTGATCGATCTAATATATCTATCTCAGAAAAAAAACCCAGAAATTCAAAACCATCGGACCATGCAACTTTAATCAATGAATATAATAATCAAACAACAAAAACCACACACAGAAATAGAAGGGGGAGAAAAAGAAAATGAATAACCCTAGGTAAATTTAAACAGTTAGTAAGGGTGAGCTGTAATGTTTTCAGTAGATTTAGCAGAGAAATGTGTGTGTGTGTGTGTGTTTGAGTTGGGTTCTTTGTTTGGCAGAGGTGGGGGTGTTAGAATCGGGTTGTGGTGGGTGGGAGGGGGTGGGGTGGGGGGGGAGTGGGGTTAAGAGGGCTGCCCCAGGGCTGGAGAGGAACTTGGGGGTGACATGTGTGAACAGGTGGGAAGTATCGCTCCCCTTTTTCCCTCTTTCACTTTCCCTCCCTCCCGCTTCCCCTCCCCTCACCCTATCCCTTCCCCCTCTCCCCCTTTCTCCCCTCCCCACTCCCTCCCTCCCTCCTCTCCCTCCTTCTCTGCTCCCACCTTCCCTTCACCCCCTCTCCCCTTCCCTCCCTTCACCCCCTCTCCCCTTCCCTCCCTTCACCCCCTCTTCCCCTCCCTTCACCCTATCCCCCTCTCCCCCTTTGTCCCCTCCCCACTCCCTCCTCCTCTCCTCCTCCCTCCTCTGCTCCCTCCTTCCTCCATCCTCCCCCTTCCCCTATCCTCCTCCTCCCCCCTCTCCCCTTCCCTCTGTCCTCCCCCACTCCCTCCTCTCCTCCTCCTCCTCCTCCCTCTCCCCCCTCTCCCCTTCCTCCTCCTCCCCCTCTCTTCCCTCCTCCCTCTGTCCCTCCCCCTCCTCCTCCCTCCCTCTTCTCTGCTCCCTCCTTCCCTTCCTCCCCCCTCTTCCCCTCCCCTCACTCTCCTCCCCTCATTTCTCACTCCTCCCTCTTCCCCCTCTCTCCACCTCTTTTATGCTGCAATAATAAATGTTTTATTTGAATAAATGCAACATTGTATCTAATAGACGAGATCACCGCTCCAACTGCGCATGCGCTGAAACCGGCCCTGGCAGCAAAGCAAAGGCATATATGGCCATTGAGTTTGCCGATACGCGTAGGGCAAAACTTCAATTTTATTCCAAATTAATTCGTAAAAATACATAACAATTTGGCACAAACATGGATGGATGGATGCAATATAATAATATAATGAATACGTTTAAGACACAGCTCTCCATAATTAAGCATTTTGAGCTAAGAAACATACAATTTCAGTCACTTTACAAGATGATATTTACATCACCATTGACTAGATATAAGTAATTCTTGTTCTAAATATTAAAATGTCAAATGTGTCAACAAAAACTTATTTCAAAGAAATATATAACCAATATCTGATTAACCCTATTCATTTTCTATTTCTACATATGTCATTCGCCATAGGAATTAGGATATACATAAAAACATGAATAAGATAAGTAAAACTGACTCTGGCTATGGCTCTAACACTAGTCTGATTTATCTAAATCTGATTTATCTAAATCTAAATGCACATGGCATAAGATGTGCTGATTATATTGATGTAAATGCAATGCTGGATAAAAGATTAATATCTTAATTTATTACATATATTTGTTTAGTTAGTGTTCTATGTTTCAAACAAGAGCTGAGATGAGATGAAACTAGCACATTTCATAACTGCACCCAGTGTATTATATTAGCATGTGCCATGTGCTTCTCGCAGGTTTGTTTTTCTTCCACGCATCCAATAATGCACCGCGCGGCTGGAATGGCAATGTAGTCTATTCTAAGTTGATTTTGTAGAATCGTGAGGAAAGTGCTTCCGTTTTTTTTTTTATAAAAAAGGGACATTTTTCCCAAGATGGCATAAATATGGGTTCAAATCCTGCTTAGACAGTATGGTTAGAACGCTGAGCACGGAATGGCAGTAATGTGGGTTTGGGGCCCGGTCTAGGCAGAGTATGATTAGGATGCTCAGCCCGGAATGGCAGTAATGTGGGTTCGGGGCCCGGTCTAGGCAGAGTATGATTAGGATGCTCAGCCCGGAATGGCAGTAATGTGGGTTCGGGGTCTGGTCTAGGCAGAGTATGATTATGATGCTCAGCCCGGAATGGCAGTAATGTGGGTTCGGGGCCCGGTCTAGGCAGAGTATGATTACGATGCTCAGCCCAGAATGGCAGTAATGTGGGTTCGGGGCCCGGTCTAGGCAGAGTATGATTAGGATGCTCAGCCCGGAATGGCAGTAATGTGGGTTTGAGCACCGCTCTGATATGGTTAGGACGCTCACCCCGGAATGGGAGATGTGTGGGTTCGAGTCCCGCTCTAGGCAAAGTATGCTGTTTAAGTGCAATACATGTAGTGATATTAGTAATAGAATTAATAACCCTGTAAATAAACAATTCCTATTAAAAAAAAAAAATTGGGTTGGAAAAAGAAAGAAAACGAATTCCATGAAGTCCTGCTGAGCGTTGCATGTTTAAGGCGTCGACTTTGAACGGAAGTGTATTTCCGGCAACATGCAGTCGTCATTAATTTGTGGCTGAAACTGCCGACGCCTTTTTATGTACTTGTATTGCACCTGCGGTATGTTGATGTGCGTGCTTTCTGCTCGGCTGAATGATACTAGTGCCATACGATGAAGTTAGTTAAGGCCCTGTCACATTACGGCGTATGGCGGGGGGCGTATGGCGGCGTAGCCGCTTTACGTCATATACGTCGGCATACGCCGTATACGCTACTCATACGCTACTCATACGCTACTCATACGCTACTCATACGCCGCCAGATGCCGGCTTATGTGAAGCGTATGAGGCATACGCCGCCATACGCTTTCATAAATCCGTCCGTCCACATTTTTTTGTGCATGCTAAAAAAAACTCGACCTATGAGGGCGTATGGCCCATACTGTCAAAAAATGTCACAGCACGCTCCTCATATGCTCCTCGTACGCTCCTCATAGGTCCCCCATACGCTCAAACCCACCCGAAAGTTCACAGAAGGTCATCATAGGCTGGCACAAGCACGGCATACGTAGGTTTTCAATACGCTCCCGCCATACGCCGTAATGTGACAGGGCCTTTAGTAGACGATCGTTAGTTGCATAGCAAATAGTTCCGTAAATGTGCGATAAAAAACATGAAAGACACAATTCTACAAACTTATAGGCATTATTAGTAGTCCTCGCGGGTGCCATGGGCTCATTTTAAATGGGCTTTGACCCATTTGAAATCACTCCGTGGACACTCAGGTTAAAATTATGTTGTTTGATTGTTGTTTGTTGTTGATTACAACTGAAAACCAAGGAACCAATATCTGGAACTCAATACCAGTAGAGATTAGAAACCTTAAAACTTTGAAAAACTTCTGTAAAAAACTAACGATAAGCTATCTCAATGCATACTAAATCGATTACCAGTAAAGAATATATATAATATGATATAGTTGTTATTAATTAGTCGCATAATTTAAAATATCAAGTGGCTATGGCAAAGAACATAAGATTTACCCGTATTAACATACATGCAAAATAACTACTGATACTGCATGTAAGTACATGAATCCATGACACAATATCCATATAATATTCCTATCATTACTTAGTTTTTTACTAACTGTGAAGAGACGCATCACTATCTCATCATAATCATTAGTTAAAAATTGTAGCTTAAGTTTAATCATTTGTTATTGTCATCACTTGTTCATTCACATCATGGAGACCAGCTAGATAAGCATCACTTTTCTGGGATGCTTTCTGTCTGTAAGGAATTTGTATGCATTTATTGTATCACCTCAGTTTATTTTAAACATACCTTGCAGAGAGTTAAAATAAAAGAATTGAATTGAATTGATTATAATATTTATATGGAAGGACCAGATGCATTAGCCGAATGAGTTGAACGGCCACTTCTCATGTGGCACGTCATGGGATTAAAACCCCAGCCGAGTCAAACTACTGACTTGAAAATTTATACTCGTTGCCACCTAGATAAAAGATTCACCTGTTACTTGTAGTACACGGGTGAAGGACAACGTAGTGTAAATAAGGGCGAAAATAGGTTTAATATGGAACATGACCTAGAAACTGTGGCTCCATGATCAAATGGCTACTCATATAGGCACAGAGTTGGTGGAATGGGAGAGAATGCAAAAAGACAAGATGGCGGCCGCAGAATGCCGTCGATTTCACTTTTAAATCTTATTAAACTAGATATTATATTATATTTTTCAACTCAAAGGTAGCGGGCTATCAATAAGACATATGTAAAGAATAAATGTTGCTTCTTAGATTGTGAAATTAGGCTCTCAATTCATTAACCCGCTTTTTCGACCGTTTGTATATAGGGTTGGTATTCACCCGTGTACTGCGACTGCGAGTACCGGGTGAATCCTTTATCTAGTTGCCACCTAACCGGGTGTTCCGCATTTAATAAGATACACCGAGGAGCGGTGGAATGGGGAAGACTAATTTCCACCATGTAAATTTCCTCTGTTTATTCAACCAATCCCCGTCCTGATATGACCTTGGATGTTGCTAGGACGTAAAACAACAACAAACAAACTTCAACCACTGTAATGGAAAAAAAGAGTAAAGTGTTGCAAATGTTGCACTCTAATTTCTGGAACATATACAGCAGAATAAAGCTAGGATTCCTTACACGTGGTATGCGGCATGCGAATGCGGCATGTGGCATGCGGCATGCAAAGGGGTTGGGTCCTTTCACCCACAACCAGACATAGTGTCAGGTTTCTCTAACGCTGTCTTCTATGGCAAAAGCAGCAGCATTCGCATTCGCATGCCGCACCGATGGCTACATGGACCGATTCAGTTGCCACATTCGCATTCATATTCGGACGTAAGGAATCACCCCCATTGACTTAGATGTTTGCCGATTTTTTGCCACATTCGCATGCCGCATATCGCGTGTAAGGAATGTAGCCTTAAGACCAGACAGGATGGCCGAATGAGTTAGAGCGTCCGTCTCCCGTGTTGGTAGATCGTGGGGGCGTATGTTCGAACCCTGGTCGAGTCAAACCAATGAATTAAAAATTGATACTTGTCGCTTCCTAGCCTGGCGCTTGGCATTATTAGGATAGGGCAAGGACGGGTTGGCTCAGTGTCAGGATAATGTGACTGAGTGGGATGGCATGGCATGGTGCTGGGGCAGCACTATAAAGTTGCCATGAGTGCGCACTGTCACAAGTCGATACCCATCCTGATATGACCTGAGATGTTGCTAGGACCTAAAACAACAACAAACAAACAGCAGAATAAAATACCATGGAAATATTTATTCAGTGAAATCGAACACACACCCAGTCAGTAAGCTATCCAGCATGTCATAGATTAGAAGACATTTAGTCTACAGTGGACGCCCTTTTGTGTTTTTTGTTAATTATATTTATTTATTAAACAGAAGAAATTCCAATTGCGGATAATTGGGCTTTCTCATTCCACCGCTCCTTGCTCTTTTCTAGTAATACTGAGCGCTCCAGACTAGGTAGCGTCAAAGACCCTATAATACTAAGACGGCTCACTCCCTATCTCTCCCATGGTAATGTAAATTTCGCAGTGCCACCTTGTGGTGGGTTTGATCAGCCTGGCTGCTGGTTGGCGTTTCACATGTAAACACATACAATTATATTATACATGAGATAGGTAAGTATGAATACACATCAATATGAAATTGCTATGAAGAAATACCCATCAGTATCAGCATCATCATCAGCATCGCCATCATCACACATCTTTCACATTTATATATACATTTATACATATAATATAGCACCTGTTTAACCAAGAGAACAGCCAGTGCACCAAGTGGTGGGTTTGATCATTTTGATTACACAGTACAGGCTGAGTGAGCCGTCTTAGTATAATAGGGTCTTTGGTAGCGCCAAGTATAAAATCTGAAGTCCTATGTTTGACTCAGCCTCTGGAGTTGAAACTCAGGATTCAAATCCATGACCTGTCACACGGGAAGCAGGCATTCAACTCATTCGGCCATTCCATCTGGTTCAAATTGTAACAAGCCACACACTCAATTCCCCCCACAAAGACTTGGTACAGTATAACCCCGTTAAACCAAGCTCGGTTAAACCAAACGATCGGTTAATCCAAACTTTTTTCGGCAGCCCGGCAAAATACTACCATCATATAAAAAAGTTGGTTAAACCAAGGTCGGTTAATCCAAATTATCGGTTAATCCAAACAAAATTTCCGGATCCCAGGCCACTCGGGTATGGTTAAACCAAACTTTAATGTGGTTATAAGGTCATCTGAGACCCCACCGACTTTGTTATATGATAAATGGGTGTATTTTGCTGGGCCGCCGAAAAAAGTTTGGATTAACCGATCGTTTGGTTTAACTGAGCTTGCTTTAAACAGGGTTGCACTGTATATACATAAAAAACAATAATCAAAGTGTCCACATACATTGTATATTCCCTGTGCAATACACGCTTACTCGAAGTCAAAGTCAAAGCCAAAGCTTGGTTACACCAATGATCGATTAATCCAAACAAATTTCTAGGGTTCCTTCAAGTTTGGTTTAACGGGGTTATACTGTATCCTGTTAGTGGGTGGGGGAGAATATGATGGTGGTTGTGGTGGTGGGAGAGGTTGAGGAACGAAGATGGCAATGGAAGAGAGAGCATTTGCTCTCACAACGAAAGTGAGACGTAGCTCAGGCGGTAGAGTGTCCACCTCTGAAGGTGTTGATCATCTGATCGATCATGCTCAGTGGACACATTTGTAGTTTGGGCTATTTTCCGTTCCAACCAATGGTCCACAACTACTTCATCAAAATCTCTGGTATGTGCTGTCCTGTCTGTGGGGAAAGTGCATATAAAAGACTCGTTGCTGCTTATCGGAAAGAGTAGCCTATGTGGCGGCAGCAGGTTTCCTCCAAAGAAATATGTCAGAATGACCATATGTTTGACGTCCAATAACCGATGATAGGAAAATCAATGTGCTCTAGAGGCGTTGTTAAATAAAATAGGGTTTACTTTTTTTTTGCTCTCAGAACCTATCTAAAGCTTAACCGCCAATTCTCGCAGAAGTTAAGTTGTTCCCACCACCACCACACACCACACCACCACACACCACACCACCACACCACCATCACACATCACCTCTCTCGCTCTCTGAAAGCAGCATTCACTTCAAGACTCCCCCCCCCCCCCCAGTCTCCCCCTTACCTCCCCCCTCCCCCTCCCACCCCCACACACACCCTCCCCCAGCACGACCGTTAGCGTTTCGGGTCATTCCACATTTTGCACCCAATTTGTGTAAAAATAACGAGAAGCACGTCTGGGTTCCGGCCTGTGTGCTGGTTAGTGGTGTGTATGGTGTGTGGTGTATGTGTGCTGGTTAGTGGTGTGTGTGCTGGTTAGTAGTGTGTGTGCTGGTTAGTGGTGTGTGGTGTGTGCTGGTTAGTGGTGTGTGTGCTGGTTAGTGGTGTGTGTGCTGGTTAGTGGTAGTGGTGTGTGTGCTGGTTAGTGGCGTGTGTGCTGGTTAGTGGTGTATGTGCTGGTTAGTGGTAGTGGTGTGTGTGCTGGTTAGTGGTGTGTGCTGGTTAGTGGTGTGTGCTGGTTAGTGGTGTGTGGTATGTGTGCTGGTTAGTGGTGTGTGTGCTGGTTAGTGGTGTGTGGTGTGTGTGCTGGTTAGTGGTGTGTGCGCTGGTTAGTGGTGTGTGTGCTGGTTAGTGGTGTGTGCGCTGGTTAGTGGTGTGTGTGCTAGTTAGTGGTGTGTGTGCTGATTAATAGACATAATAGACTTCGGCAGTAACTGGTTCTACAGTAAAACTTCTCTAAATCGGACTATGCAACTTTAAGTGGTCCATTCAGGGAGGTGGTCGGTTTAGGAAGTTAGAATATGGTTTCAATGGTGCTGTTAGAACCCAAATAAAGCGGTCGATATACGCGAGTGGTCGATCTGTGGAGGTGGTCAGTTATAGAGAGGTTTTACTGTATTACATGGGTTTCATAATTATACCCTTCTATACAGAAACACATATGTAATATACTATTAGTAATAAGTGTACATGTATCTAAAGTGTTTAGGTTTTGGGAAAATTCTATACTTTCAACGGATTACGGAACTTTAACGACGCTTGCGCAGCCAGCACTGCGCACCTCCCGTGCACACTTCCTGTGCACACTTCCTGTGCAGGTAGAAGCACTAAACACGATGCACTGCTCAGCAGAGAAACTCGCCAAATTAATCTACAATGTGCTTATTTGGTTGTTGGGGTTTTATGTCCTGGCAACATCTAAGGTCATTTCAGGATGGGCACCGACTTGTGACAGTGCGCACTCGTGGCAACTTTATACTGCTGCCCCACTAGGGAGACCAGGTTGTCGCCAGCACCATGACCTGATATCCCATTCAGTCACATTATCCTGACACCGAGCTAACTAGTCTTTGCCCTATCCTAGTAATTCAGTGCGTATGCCAAGTTGTACATGTATGTGTGAATGGCAAATTTGGCTTTCCATGCTTTTACTTTAACGTTGCATGGTCCGATGAAACATATTTATTTCAAAACCAATACACATACTTGCAATACATTTGATTCTATATATCCAACTTAGATACTGGTGCATAACTACGGCTTTGGGGGCAGCATATACAGAATAATCAGTAAATTTATCAGTATGACCCTATCCCTTTGGGGACTTTTCGACACAGCCATTAGAATACTAACTAATTAGGTCAATCTCGTGACCTTATTAGTCCTACCCTCATTCCCGGTACCATATTATGGCATTAGTCAGTTTCCACAATCAATCAATAGTTCCGTCCTCTAGTCGAGGGTTGGATGCAATGGTTCTCCACTTGTCCCGATGGTGTGCTGTTCTGATAGACTGTGAATAATTCAAGCCTGTCCACTGTGAAATATTTGTAAACCATGATGTTCTTGGTCTCTGCTGCCATTCACCTTCCCTTCCAACAATGTACGGTATATTGAACTCTGACGAATGATGTGGCCAAAATAAATAAGTTTCTTTGTCTGTATAGTGGCAAACAAGCTTTTCTTATTTTTAATTTTTCTGAGAACTTCTTTGTTGGTGATCTTCTTTGTCCATGATATTTTCATCACCACAAGGCAGTGGTTCCACACTTCCTACATATTAATAGGTCATTCCTCATCACATGACCATCGCGAGATGTGAATTCGGGCGACAACAACGAGACTTTTGACAAGCTTGCCGAAATGATTTTGGGTTCTTTCACTAGTTTCAGCTCAAATTTCTCCAAAACTAACCATTTTCCATCAAAATGATTCCAGAATAATGAATAGTAGGTTATTATAGCCAACTTTATATATTTATCTCAAAAATGATGCAAACATTCGACAGCCATCGGACTATTCAACTTTAACTTACTTCAAGAATCTCTAAAAGTTAAAGCTCTATAGTCCGATGAAAGCTTGCACATTTTCTAAATCAAAACACTGACCTGGATTTGACCCGAGATGTTTGTTTGTTTGTTGTTGTTTTATGTCCCAGCAACATCTAAGGTCATAACAGGATGGGTACCGACCGACTTGTGACAGTGCGCACTCATGGTAACTTTATAGTGCTGTCCCACTGGGAAACCAGGCCGCCGGCACCTTGACCTGATATCCCACTCAGTCACATTATCCTGACACTGAGCCAACCAGTCCGTGTCCTAACCTATTTATGCCGAGTGCCTGGCTAGGAAGCGGCAAGTATACATTTTTAAGTCATTGGTCTGACTCGACCAGCATTCGAACCCATGACCCCACGATCTACCAAACACGGGAGACGGACGCTCTAACTCATTTGGCCATCCCGTCTGGTCTCTTAACCCTAAATATCCAACTTAGAAGTTAGAATAAATTCTGCTGCATCTATGATTAAACATTGTTGCTGCATGGAAGGAACACTCAGGGATGAAAGATCTCCACGATTTAGCGGATTTCCAGGATTTGTCAATCCTGCAGTACCATCAGCGTATACTAATATGTGGTGCAGACACTGCCGCACTATCAGCATACACTACTAATAAATGCTCCAAATGCTGCAGGACTATCAGCATATACTACTAATACATGCTTCAAATGGCGCAGCACTATCACTGTCAGAGTATGCCAATATATATGAAACCTGACTTCCGGAAATTTTCTGCGATTCGCTGACAATGCTAAACCTATGGGAGAAAATCCCCTTTACCCCCCGGAGACCACTTTCATCCCTGAACACTAAGTCAATTTAATAGAACATGTCACAGCTGAAGCATATTGTGTCTAGCATCTCTACATGCACACCATCATTTATTTAGCACTTTCCCTCCAAATATCTACACAGTCAGCAAATTGTGCTAAGAATGACTCCACATAAAGTTGCATAGTCCGATGGTGTTGAGTTTCTGTAATTTTTCTGAGATAAATAGATTAACCTGACCGTTGTAATCGACCTTACTTTAGCTTCAAGTCCTGTTTATTTTAAACAGTTATGTTTTGAGATATTTGAAGTGCAAACATTTCAAATTAGTTTTGGCAAGCTTGCCAAAACTCTGACACCATAGGCTTTAGCAGTGACATGTTCTATTAAATTGCCTCAGTATTCCCTGCTAAGTGGCAACAAATGCTAAATACGCGCATCAGTATCTAAGTTAGATATGTAGAATCAATTCCAGATAATTGCTTTGGTTTTGAAAATTTGATGCTTCATCAGACTACGCAACTTTAAAGTATACCGATCAACCTAATAATAGTAATATATGTATCTATAATATAAAAGGCGGTCGTAATGGCGGAAGCTCAAGAGCATCGGATTGTGTAACTTTAACATTTTGGAGTGAAAGTTTATTTCAAACCAAATAAATAATATTACAAAAACCCTAATATAATTATATATTTTATAACTAAGGCAGACATTTACTTAAATCCAAAATCCATACAATCAAGCTTTCATTTCATTCGCTCCCTCCACGGGATGGCTGAGTGAGTAAAGGTGCCTACTTCCTGTGCAGGGGGTTGTAAGTTCGATTCCCAGCGGTGTTCTCTGTGGCAAAGTGGTTAGAGTGTCTGACTTTTTTCTAGGTCAGACTCCTAATCTGAAGATTGGTGGTTTGATTCCCCATGCCCCGCACCTCTGCCAATTTGGATTTCCACCGCTGTGTATAACTTACAGCGTCATCAAAGGCTGGTTGCTCTGATACCATGTCTTATGTGGTGTGGGAGGTTAAAAATCCCTTGGGTCGGTAAAAGTGTAGGCTCTGACTTTCTATCGACAAACTGTCTAATGGTGAAAACAAGTGTATTCAGACTTATCCATGATAGGCGGTATAAATCTTCAAGGAAAACCAAAGGGCTTCAGGAATAACAGGTTCCATTAAATTGACTTAGTGCATCAGTTAGATATATGTAGGTACGGTCAAATCTAGGTAAGCGTGTTGGGTTAGACAATTCACACTATTCACGTGGGACCTAATTAGGCATCAGAATGAGGTTGAGTACGCGTCGGGTATTGGAAATGGCAGTAAAACACTGATGTGTGCTGATGTGTATGAACTATGACAGAAATTAAAGAAGTACAATTTGAAAATATTCACATTTTAAACTATAATATTCATTTTTGCATAAATTTTGTCTATCAATTGGTCAATTTTCATGAAGATTGAGTGATGATTAGATGCATTTCAGTAGGCGATGTCAACAAAGTCACTCACCCTGGTTGCCAATCTTTTCTTAAATAAAAAATTGCATAACTTTCTTAATATATTTCCATTTAAAAAATATATTTTAACCATTTTAAAGCTTTTATTAATTTGTAATTACTAAGACTAGTTGTTTAACTGTGTTGCACAGATAGCTACGCTGACAGTGCTGCATTACATGGTACCGCCATAACTATGCAGAGTTGAAGTTGACAGTCACCTTGTAGTTCATCATCATCATGCTGTCGGTCGCGATACGACAAAGACTGCTATCATTACTTGGCTGCCTCTCTCGTTTCATGAAAGCTGCCTGCAAAAGTGTTGAAGTGCTGCTGGCTTTTGCAAGTTACCAATGGCACTCTCTCGGGGAGCAAATAGAGATCTCACACTGGCAAGAACATGTCCAGACAGGCGCAAAACTATTTGTCCCTGCAGTGGCTGGTTGTGAGATGTTGGGAGTTCCATACATCAACCACCGTTAATGCTGCCACAGTGACATGGTTTTCTGTTTAGGGTTTGCTCCCTAAAGCTAGGATTCTTTACATGCGGTATGCGGCATGCGAATGTCGTATATGCGGCATAGATATATGCCAACCCCCAACATTTGTTGGGGTTTTTCCTCCCAATTTGTGATGGAATGGTATTGGTTTCTATGGCAAACACAGCAGCATTCGCATTCGCATGCCGCACCGATGGCTACAGGGACCGATTCAGTTGTCGCATTCGCATTCGGAGGGATGGAAGCACCCCCATTCACTCAGGTGCTTTTCCATTCTTTGCTGCATTCACATTCGCATGCCGCATACCGCGTGTAAGGAATGCTAGCTTTAGCCTTCGGTTCTGTCCAGAACCTATACCACAAGGCAGTGGTTTACAACTCTGCAGGGCAGGGGCGTCAAACTCCCTGAGGTATTGCAATACCTGCATAATGGGAAAATCACGATGCAAGGATCACCCAATCTTCTGTGAAAATTGCCCAATAGATAGAAAACAGGTATGCAAAGATGAATATGGTAGTTTAACAAATGAATATCCTCAAATTTGAGTGATTTTGAGAGGTATTGGTCGACGAAAAAGTATTCACATTACTTTTCATACAGCGGCGCCTCGCAGATGCGTACGTGGCCTCGGTCTGGTTTCAACATGGCCACGGCGTGAATAGCGTCAATTTGATGCCTTCATCGGACTGTGCAGCTTTAAATTTTAATGCTTGTCACAACTCGTCTGGCGACAAGGACTGGTGCGTGCAGTGTCAGGATAATATGACTGAGTGGAATATCGGGGTCAGCATGCCATCCGCATTGTATCCCAGTGGGGTCAGCACTATAAGGTCGTCATCAATGCGCATTGTCACAAGTGTGTAACTAGGTAGGTTAGTTACGTCCTAGGTGTGACCTCAGGTGTTGTTAGAACGTGAAACCCCACTCCCTCACTCCTCCGCCTATTCTTTTTCTTCTTTTTTCTTTCAGTTTTCTTGGTTTTTTTCTTATTTTTGTTCCATCTTCTTTTTCTTCCTTTTTCTTCTTTTTTTCTTCTGTTTTTTTTTTTCCCTCTTTTTTTTTATTGTAGGGGAGGAGGGGTTGAGCATGGCAATGTTACCTACAACTTTCAAGTCCCTGGTGTGTCATGTGTGTGGGGGTCACATGGATGGGGAGTCACGTGTGTGGGTGTGGAGGTCACGTGGGTGGGGAGTCACGTGTGTGCGTGTGGAGGTCACGAGGGGGGTGGGTGGGAGTGGTGTGGAGTTGTAAAGGGGGTGTGGGGGTTGTTGTTTGAGTTTAGCAGCGTTACCCACAACCCCTTAGTGGGTCACATGTGTGGGGGAGGGGGGAGACACCTGGAGGGGGCAGGGGGGAGTCAGGGGGAGTCACGCGTCTGACAGTCACGTGTCAGGGTCACGCCGTGTCGTGGGAGTGGCGGTGCTGGACGAGGCGACATCTGGTGGCCAAGTCGCGAGCTGCTCCAAGACGGACGAGCGCCCTGTGGTGGCGGGAAGTGTCGCCAGGCGGCGCCCCGCTCAATTCGCGCCAAAACCGCGCCTCGCTGTCGTCCGTCTGCTCTGACTAATTGTCGTCTGCGAACTCAGTAAACTGTCACCGGTTGGTTGTTGGAGTTTTACGTCCTGGCAACATCTAAGATCATATCAAGACGGGAGCGCGGTGGCCGAATCGGTTAGAGCATATGCTTCCCCTGCGGAAGGTCGGAGTTCGAATCCCGGCGCAGTCAAATTAATTACTTGTAACATTGATATTTGTCATTTCCTAGCCTGGCGCTCGGCTTACTAGGATAGGGCAAGGACTGGTTAACTATATATCAGGATAATGTGACTGAGTGGGAAATCGGGTCATGGCGCCGACAGCCTGGTCTCGCAGTCGGGCAGCATTATGAGTGCACACTGTCTGAAGTCGGTACCTGTCCTGATATGACCTTAGATGTTGCTAGGATGAAAAACAACAAACAGTAAGCTGTTGGTCATTTTTTTTACTGAACTTGGGATCCAGTTTGTTTTGTTTGTTGGAGTTTTACGTCCTGGCAACAACTAAGGTCATATGCAGATTCAATCGGCATGGGGTTATTATGTGAGCTAAATAAATGTTGTCTGCTGTTGGGTGCTGAGCAACAGCAGACGACATTTAGCTGTGCTGAGTGGTTCTGCGCAAGTACTGGCTTTGTTGTAAGTAGGTCAGAGGAACGCTGTGTCGGCCGGCGTAGTGCTCTACTTGTACGTCACGTGGTCTGCCACATTGCAGCCACCACACCACGCCCATTCTCGCGAGAAGGAGTTCAAACCAAATATTTACAAAACGCAACATTTCAGAAGAAAAACTAAGGATAGAAAACCAGTATTGGTGAGTGCTCGCCTCCCGTGTGCCAGGTCATGGGGTTCGAACCCACAGGATTCTAATCAGGCCGAGTAAATCCAATGACTTAGACAATTTATATTTGTCACTACCTAGCTTGGCACTTTACATTACTAGGATAGAACAACGAGCAGTGGAATGAGGAAGATCAATTGTTCATCATTGAAATTTGAATTTCACCACGCTCCACCCTCTACACTCTTAAAGTTGCAGAGTCTGATGGTTTTTTTAAATTATAGATTTTCTGAGATAAATACATTAGGTTGATCGTTATAATGTACTTTACTTTAGCTTGAAATAACTTTTATTTTAAGAAGGTAACTTTTGAGATATTTGAAGTGCAAACATGCTAAATTAATTTTGGCAAGCTTGCCAAAACTCTGACGCCATAGCTCTTTGCAGTAACAGGTTCTATTCATTTGCCTCACTATTCCCATCTGTGTAGCGACAAATGTTTAATAAGTGCACTAGTATCGAAGGTAGATATGTAGAATCCAATTTGGATAATTATTTTGGTTTTGAAAATTTGATGTTGTCATCGGACTATGCATCTTTAACAGGAGAAGTAAACAAAAACAGGCTGAGAGGCTGCGTGTGTGTGTGTGTGTTATGAGATGAAATGGGTGGGGGTCCCACAACCCTGGCAGTTGTTATTGGGGGGGGGAGGGTTGCGCTGGTTACTGGTTTGTCGAAGGTGCTGTAGAGTGGAGGTTGCCTGGTTACTGATTTGTGGAAATTGTTCTGTGTGTATTTGTCCTGGTTACTGGTTTGTGGAAGGTGCTGTAGAGTGGAGGTTGCCTGGTTACTGATTTGTGGAAATTGTTGTGTGAGGGGATATTTGTACTGGTTACTGATTTGTGGGAGTCGATCACCAACACCATCCTGCCTTTAAAGTTGATTGTTTGTGGGTGGGTGTAGAGACGAAGTTTGCTACAAGTTACAACCCTGGAAATTATTGCGCGCGCGCGCGCGCGCGTGTGTGTGTGTGTGTGTGTGTGGGAGTGAGGGAGAGAGTGAGATGGGGGGCCGGGAAGGAGGGGGAGGCGAGAGCGTGAAGGAGGAGAGGTATGGGGGAGATGAGAGAGGAGGGAGAGCGGGGAGAAGGAGAGGGGAGAGGGGGAGTAGCCGAGTGGTTTGCCACAATCCTGGAAGTTAAATAAAGAACAAGCAACAAGCTCACACCTAAACCACATTTTTTTAAAAGACCAGAAAACACGTAAGAAAACCCAAACAATCTCCAGCATAACCGTTTACGGACTATAAACAAAGAGAGTAAGCCCTGACTCGGACAAGACCTGCCCCCCCCCACCCCCCCTTCCTCGTCTTGGCTGTCTCAAACTTTGAGACAGACAAGACTTGTGGAAATTGTGGAGTCAAAGTGGGAGACTCAGGGGTAAGACTCGTTGCTGCTTTGTGTTCTGTTTAGCTTTCATTTGATTGATTGATTGATTGATTGGTGGTTGCTTTACGCCGTGTCGGCACCATAGGCCATATTCACGGTGAGAAATGTTTGTTTTTTGTTCAAACCATCGCTTTTAGTTTACATGTAAAAGCAGACAATCAATTATGTGCCAATAGACACTCATTAAAGTAGAAAGCTCACAATCATATATTTGTAGTCAAGGGAAACAAATTCCCATAGAAAAAGAAAAGTTTTATTAATAATTGATAGAATCTATTTAGTAAACTATATGAGGTGGTACAGTCCAGCTGCCCTCAAAAAGGCTAAATGTTTTCCTGTTTTACCTTAGTAAAAAGGTCATGCATACTGTCTGCAGTGTAGAACTGTTGGCGCAGGGCCAAAAAATCAACGCAACTTAATAAAATGTGTTGAGCAGGGGGAACCTCCCCCTGAATGTATTGGGTGTCAGTCCCCGCTGACACTCAAAGCTTTAGCTTTCATAGTCCGATGAAATATCAATTTTCCAAAACCAAAGCAATTATATAGAATTGATTTGACATATCTAACTCAGATACTGATGCACTTATTAAGGATTTGTTTCTGCGTAGAAAGCAATACTGAGTCAATTTAACTGAACCTGTTCCTGCAGAAGTCTATGGGTGTCAGAATTTTCCATGTTTGCACTCAAAATATCTCAAAAGTTTACCGTTTAAAATAAAAGTAACTTTGAACTACTGTAAAGTAAATACTAGTGATCGATCTAATATTTTATCTCAGAAAAAATACAGAAATTCAAAACCATCGGACTATGCAACTTTAAGTTTAAGCCGCTCTGTCTGTCTCTCTTTGTCTCTCTGCCTCTCTCTACCTCTCTTTATATATATCTCTTTTTTTTTCTCTTCTCTCTCTTCTCTCTCGATCTATATTTCTCTCTATGTCTCTCAATTTCTATATGTGTATACAGTAAAACCTCTCTAACCGACCACCTCCACAGATCGACTACTCCCCTATATCGACAGACCAGACTGGGTGCCCAAATGAGTAGAGCGTCCGTCTCCTGTTTTGGGAGATCGGGAGATCCGAACCCATGAGTTTGTGGATTCGAATCCTGGTCGAGTCAAACCAATGACTTAACAAATTTATACTTGTCGCTTCCTAGCCCAGCGCTCGGCTTTATTAGGATAGGACAAGGACTAGTTGGCTCAGTGTCAGGATAATGTGACTTAGTGGGATATCAGGTCATGGTGCTGGTAGCCTGGTTTCCCAGTGGGCCAGCACTATAAAGTCATCATGAGTGTGCACTGTCACAAGTCGGTACCCGTCCTGATATGACCTTAGATGTTGTTAGGACGTAGAACAACAACAAGCAAACAAACCTATATCGACTGCTTTATTTGGGTCCCAACAACATTGTAACAATTTTCTAGCTCCCTAAACCGACCACCTCCCTAAATGGACCACTTAAAGTCGGTCCCAAGGTTGGTCAATTTAGAGAGGTTTTACTGTAATAACAAGTGGTCCAATTAGGGAAGTGGTCGATTTATGGAGTTAGAATATGGTTTCAATGGTATTGTTGGGACCCAAATAAAGTGACCGATATAGGGGAGTGATCGATCTGTGGAGGTGGTCGACCTACCTTGGGACCGACTATAAGTGGTCCATTTACGGAGGTGGTTGGTTAGAGAGGTTTTACTGTATATGGTAGTGTAAAGTCCACTAAGCAACAATGACGAACTAGTGTGGGTAATACGGTTTACAGTAAAACCTCTCTAAATCGACCGGCCTTGGGACGGCCTTGGGATGGCCTTGGGACGGCATTTAGGGAGGTGGTCGGGTTAGAGGGTTAGAATATGGTTACAATGGTATTGTTGGGACCCAAATAAAGCGATCGATATAAGGGAGTGGTCGTTCTGTGGAGGTGGTCGGTTAGAGAGGTTTTACTGTATTTGTATATAGGGAATTACAGGCTAATTTGCATAAAAATAGAAAAGGCGTGTCCGATCCGAGGGTATTGTGGGTAGGACCGGCTGCGCTTTACTTGCAATTCGCCGTGCATTGCAATGTGGATATGGGTCATGTCATTAGGGGATGGGAGTTTTGCGTCCTAGCAACATCTAGGATGATATCAGGACAGTCATTAAATCTTGTCACAAAACCAAGTGACGCGCAGGGAAGGGGAATCTCTCAAGGTGTGGGGGGGGGGTCTGCTAGCTGGTCACATGGGGGGGGGGGGTGTGTTATCTGGTCACATTGGGGGGGGGGTGCTAGCTGGTCACATTGGGGGGGGGCTGCTAGCTGGTGACATTGGGGGGGGGGGGTGCTAGCTGGTGACATTGGGGGGCTGCAGTTGGTACATGGGGGGGGGCTGCTAGCTGGTCACATTGGGGGGGGCTTGCTAGTTGGTCACATTGGGGGGGGGCTGCTAGCTGGTCACATTGGGGGGGGGCTGCTAGCTGGTCACATTGGGGGGGAGCTGCTAGCTGGTCACATTGGGGGGGGGGGGGCTGCTAGCTGGTCACATTGGGGGGGGGGGGGCTGCTAGCTGGTCACATTGGGGAGGTGCTGCTAGCTGGTCACATTGGGGGTGGCTGCTAGCTGGTCACATTGGGGGGGGGGGCTGCTAGCTGGTCACATTGGGGGGGGGCTGCTAGCTGGTCACATTGGGGTGGGGAGCTGCTAGCTGGTCACATTGGGGGGGGGGGGGGGCTGCTAGCTGGTCACATTGGGGGGGGAGCTGCTAGCTGGTCACATTGGGGGGGGGGCTGCTAGCTGGTCACATTGGGGGTGAGCTGCTAGCTGGTCACATTGGGGGGGGGGGCTGCTAGCTGGTCACATTGGGGGGGGGGGGCTAGTGGTCACTGGGGGGCTGCTAGCTGGTCACATTGGGGGGGGCTGCTAGCTGGCCACATTGGGGGGGGGGCTGCTAGCTGGTCACATTTGGGGGGGCTGCTAGCTGGTCACATTGGGGGGGGGGCTGCTAGCTGGTCACATTGGGGTGGGCTGCTAGCTGGTCACATTGGGGGGGGCTGCTAGCTGGTCACATTGGGGAGGGAGCTGCTAGCTGGTCACATTGGGGGGGGGGCTGCTAGCTGGTCACATTGGGGGGGGGCTGCTAGCTGGTCACATTTGGGGGGGGGGGGCTGCTAGCTGGTCACATTGGGGGGGACTGCTAGCTGGTCAAATTGGGGGGGGGCTGCTAGCTGGTCACATTGGGGGGGGTGGGGGGGCTGCTAGCTGGTCACATTGGGGGGGGGGCTGTAGCTGGTCACATGGTGGGGGGGGGCTGCTAGCTGGTCACATTGGGGGGGGGGGGCTGCTAGCTGGTCACATTGGGGGGGGGGGCTGCTAGCTGGTCACATTGGGGGGGGCTGCTAGCTGGTCACATTGGGAGGGGAGCTGCTAGCTGGTCCACATTGGGGGGGGGGGGCTGCTAGCAGGTCACATTGGGGTGAGCTGCTAGCTGGCAACATTGGGTGGGGGGGGCTGCTAGCTGGTCACATTGGGGGTGGGGGGGTGTGCTAGCTGGTCACATTGGGGGGCTGCTAGCAGGTCACATTGGAGGGAGCTGCTAGCTGGTCACATTGTGGGGGAGGGGGCTGCTAGCTGGTCACATTGGGGGGAGCTGCTAGCTGGTCACATTGGGGGGGAGTGCTGCTAGCTGGTCACATTGGGGGGGGGGGGTGTGCTGCTAGCTGGTCACATTGGGGGGCTGCTAGCAGGTCACATTGGGGGGGGGTGGGGGCTGCTAGCTGGTCACATTGGAGGGGGGGAAGAGCTGCTAGCTGGTCACATTTGGGGGGGGGGGGCTGCTAGCTGATCACATTTGGGGGGGGGGGCTGCTAGCTGGTCACATTGGGGGGGGGGGTTCCACCCACGGATGCCAAGTGTCATGGTGGTGATTATAATGGCAAATATTGTGCACAGAGCAGGATTCGATCCCACACCTTGCATTCCAGGCTGTCTGCTAACCATTACACCACTATATATACATACACATGGAATTTTCAACAGCCACACACGCAGCATGTAGCTTGTACATAATCCAGGGCCCGTATGCAGGAGTCAGTGTTAGCGGGGTTTGGTGTTACAGCCTGTTACCGTTTAGCTATCACGGACGTTGGGAACTGTGTCAAGTGGTATGCAGGAGCGCGTAACACTTACATTATAGCTAAACGTGAAGGTATTTATAGATTTGGGCCTGCGGCGGCGGCACCGATTTGCGACAGTATGGATATCGACGTCGATGCGGCGGTGGCGATTTGTTTACTTTACATTCGTCGATTCGAAAATATAAATATTAATATCGCCGCCGTTGCGGCAGCAGCGTTAATCTCGCTTCGATTTTAGGGTTAATTTAATAAAATTTCACTATTTGACTATGTAACTTTGTTAAATATGACACCATTGAATAGATTTGATACCTTACACCGCTGTAAACTAGCTACATTTCTGGTTTACCTTAACCTAGTTTAAGCTTCTGGTGTTAGGCCTATCACTGACTCGTCGTGCATGCCATTTTTCGCCGCTAAACGGGAATTCCGGCCAAATACCGTTTTGCCTCGCTAACACTTACTCCTGCATACAGGCCCTGATCACGGTGACCAGTGTCATGGAAGTTGATGAATATGGGAAATATTGCTCCTAGAGCAGGATTTGAACCCACACCCCTTGCTTTCTGGGCTGGTGTGCTAACCATCAGGGCTCCTTGATGCAATCACCAAATCCATGGCTAATGCAGTAACTGTCTAGGTGGATCCTAGCTGACTATACACTATAGAGGGTGTGTAATGACGTCACAAGACAACTTTCGGTGGCCATATTGGATTACATACAGAAGGCTTGCAACTGCCTACGCAGTTGTTGGTTTATGTGTCACTGTTTTGAGCAGTTTGGCCTCAGAAGTTGTTGCTAAAGTGCTGTAAGTAAACACATTGGGGGTAAACTGCCCAGAACCTCCCCGAACACAAGAAAACTCTGTTTTAATGCATCTGCATGCATTCACAACATGGCTAGGGAGGTTGCTCATAATCCAAAATGGCTGACTGCTGATTGATGACGTCACGTGGACTCCCTCTATTCTAACAGAGTCATGCGTTTTCTTTGTGGGTTAAAAACAAAGATTAGCATGTTAATTCTTTGGTAAATCCTCCCACCCCCTGTCTGTGATAACGTTAGTATAGAACACCCGCACAGACTGGGTAAGCGATCAATATTTTTCACCTTAAGTTACAGTTGCATAGTCCGATGGTTTTGAGTTTCTGACATTTTTCTGAGATATTAAATTGATCATTATAGTCTACCTTTCTTTAGTTTGAAGTAACTTTTAATTGAAATGGCTACCATTTGAGATATTTGAAATTCAAACATCTGAAAATAATTTTGCCAAGAATGCCAAAACTCTGATACAATAGGCTTCTTCAGTAACAGGTTCTATTACATCGACTCAGTGTTCCCTTCTATGTGGCAACAAATACTTAATCAGGGATGAAATATCTCCACGATTTCGTGGATTTCCGGGATTGTTCAATCCCGCAGCACCATCAGCGTATACTAATATGTGGCGCAGATGCTGCAGCACTATCAGCGTATCAGTGTATACTACTAATACATGCTTCAAATGGCGCAGCACTATCAGCGTATGTCAATATATATGAAACCCGACTTTCGGAAACTTTCCGCGATTCCCTGACAATGCTAAACCTATGGGAGAATATTTGCATTTCCGCTTTTTTTCCCGGAGACCACTTTCATCCATGCTTAATAAATGCATCAGTATCTAAGTTAGATATGTAGAATCAAATCTAGATAATTTGATGCTTCATCAGAGTATGCAGCTTTAACATAATCGTTTTTAACCATTCCAAACCAAAACTATTAACATCATCATCATCATCATCATGCTGTCGGTCGCGATGCGACAAAGACTGCTTTCATTACTTGACTGCCGCTCTCCATTTAGCTCTCTGCTGTGAGAGTTGCGTCCATGAGTCGGTCTTAATATCTCTCAGCTTCAGGTTTCTCTTGATGGTATCCTTGAACCGGAGACGGGGGCGCCCTCTCTTTCTGTAACCAGAAGACAGTTGAGAATAGAGGATCTGCTTTGGTAGCCTGTCTGATGACATCCTCATGAGGTGTCCAGTCCACCGGAGATTCTTTTTGATCAGAAGATCTTCCATAGAGGGCAGCCCCGTCCGTTTGAGTATTTCCTTATTTGTTACGTTGTCCTTCCAGACTATTAACAACACCTAACTATATATGTATCACTTGGATAATGCACATAGCGTTCCCTAAACACGTATTGTTGGGGTTCTTTTTAGGGAGGGGGATTTGTTGTTTTTGTGCGAATATAATAACACCCCATTTTAGGGGACTTTACACCAGAAGGGGTTAGAATAGACTACATCGCCATTCCAGCGGCGCGGTGCATTGTGGGATGCGTGGAAGATAAACAAACCCCCGCGAAGCACATAATAATAATAATAATAATAATAATAATAATAATAATAATAATAATAATAAAACATTTATATAGCGCCCGATCCAGCAAGCCGTTCTCAGGCACGTTACACAACAAACAAATGTACAGGAAAATAAATTTCACCTAGTTAAAAGCAGATTTAAACAAATGTGTCATAAGACCTTTTTTAAAATCACCACATTTGACATTTTAATATTTAGAACATGAATTACTTATGTCTAATCAATGGTGATGTAACTAGGTATCACAGATGATTTTTGTTAATGCAAAATAGTGTTACACTTTTGCATCCAAATTAAAGAGGGTCAATTTTGAAATTGATTAGTTTTTATTTCATCAAGATATCTCAAACATGAGGCACCTATGGGGTTTTGCGCAACTTGAATTGAATGCTGCGTCAACATTTCTTGATGGTCGGGAGATGCGGCCAAAATATGTGAAATCCACAAATTCTACTCTCAAATATGTCACTTTTACCCAAAGTTCTGTACAGTGACACAAATAATAAATAACAGATACCCAAAGGACAGTTCATCTCCTTTTATTCCATATACTTTTTATTTCAATGGATAGATTTTAAGACAAATCATAGTGAGTTTAAAACGGCCTTTGTTTGTGCCGAATCACATATTTCCAGCGGCCTGAGGCGCTCTATTGGGATACCTAATGTAACCGTCAGCGTGTAAAGTGACTGAAATTGTATATTTCTTAGCTCAAAATGCTTAATTATGGAGAGTTGTATCTTAAACACATTCATTATATTACATCCATCTATCCATCTATGTTTGTGCCAAATTGTTATGTATTTTAAAAATTAATTTGGAATAAAATCAAAGTTTTTCCATATGCGTATCGGCAAACTCAATGGCCGTACATACACCCTTGCTTTGCTGCCAAGGCCGTTTTCAGCGCATGCGCACCCGGAATGGTGATCTCGTCTATAGATTTATAACAAATGATCAAACTAAAAGAGGCACGGACATATCTTTGTGCGGGGCGGGTGGGGCGGGTGGGGCGGTTGGGGGTGATAGCGGCCGAGGCTTTGCGTTACAGGCTGGTCGGCAGAAGTGGGTGCAGCAACACTGCGTCACCAAGGCAACGGGCCCTGCGTGTAGTGGTGGTAATGTAGCTGCTCCGGTGACGCAGTTTAAAAATTAAAAAGGTACCCGGTTTAAAACGGGCTTTTCACACTGCATTACTTCATACTGCACCCCATACATTACACTATCACACTGCACTACCCTACATCACACTGCATTACATCATACTGCACCCCATACATTACACTATCACACTGCACTACCCTACATCACACTGCATTACATCATACTGCACCCCATACCTTACACTATCACACTGCACTACCCTACATCACACTGCATTACATCATACTGCACCCCATACAATACACTGTACCACAGTGCATCACACTGCCCTACACGATGTCACACTGAACTACACTACATAGCATTGCACCCACTTCAACCAAAGATTGGACCGATTTATCGGTGCCTTTCTATATTGCTGCAGTTCTGCAGCCGGTAACCGTTGTAAGGTTATGAACAACCCCACAAGCAGAAACCTACTACATCACACTGTACCATATTTCATTACACTGTACCACACTGTACCACACTGTACCACAGTACAGCACACTGCACCACACTATATCACACTACATCACTTTACACTGTACCACACTGTACCACAGTACATCACACTGCACCACACTATATCACACTACATCACTTTACTCTGTACCACATTGTACCACAGTACATCACACTATATCTCACTACATCACTTTACTTTGTACCACACTGTACCACAGTACATCACACTCAATCAATCAATAGTTCCATCCTCTAGTCGAGGGTTGGATGCAATGGTTCTCCACTTGTCCCGATGTTGTGCTGTTCTGATAGACTGTGAATAATTCAAGCCTGTCCACTGTGAAATATTTGTAAACCATGATGTTCTTGGTCTACCCCTCCCTCTGCTGCCATTCACCTTCCCTTCCAACAATGTACGGTATATTGAACTCTGACGAATGATGTGGCCAAAATAAATAAGTTTCTTTGTCTGTATAGTGGCAAACAAGCTTTTCTTATTTTTAATTTTTCTGAGAACTTCTTTGTTGGTGATCTTCTTTGTCCATGATATTTTCATCATCCTTCGATAAGTCCACATCTCAAATGCTGCTAAACGTTTGTACATTTTCTTAGAGATTGTCCATGTCTCTGCCCCATACATTAGAGTAGACCACACATAACACTGAAGAATACGCTTCCTTGTTTGTATTAATATCTTACTTGATGTTAACACTCTATACATTTTGGAGAATGTTGTTCGGGCTATTGTTATCCTTCTTTTAATTTCTTCCTCACATCTCCCATCATTTGTAATCTTTTGTCCGAGATATATGAATTCGGATACTTGTTCTATGTTTGTGCCATCTATGGTTATATTGACATTTGGTTTATCTGTCTTTTTACTTATAACCATTGTTTTGGTCTTCCTGGCATTCATCTTCATGTTGAATAGTATTCCAGCTTTATTGATTCTATTCACTCTATCTTGTAGGTTTTTCTCACTGTCTGCTAGTATTACACTGTCATCGGCATATCTAAGATTGTTGACGTTCATGCCACCTATTGTCACTCCCTTGCAATCTTCAATGTGTCTGAAAATCATCTCTGAAAATCATCGCAGTGTGATGTGTAGACATAGATGTGTATGAGTCATATGTTGAAGATGATCCTGAAAATAATTTTACTGAGAAACAGACAGAAAATTGAAGAACAAATCAGTAACGTACAAAGTGGGTTTATATCTGGAAGAGGTACACGTGAAGGGATTTTCAATATGAGAATGATTTGTGAACGTTATTGTGAAGTGAACCAGGATGTTTATGCCTGCTTTATTGACTATGAGAAGGCCTTCGACCGAGTCAATCATGAACTGTTAATCAAATGTTTACAAGATATTGGTGTCAATGGCAAAGACATTAAATTAATTGTGAACTTATACTGGACACAACGTGCATTTATAAAAATGGAGCAGGGCCTATCGGATGAAGTTATGATTAAACGAGGAGTTCGACATGGGTGTGTATTGTCACCATGACTACACATCACACTGCACCACACTATATCACACTACATCACTTTACACTGCACTGCACTACGTCACTTTACACTGCACCACACTGTACCACAGTACATCACACTGCACCACACTATAGCACACTACATCACTTTACACTGCACCACACTACATCACTTTACACTGCACCACGCTGTACCACAGTACGTCACACTGCACCACACTATATCACACCACATCGCTTCACACTGCACCACACTACACTACACGTCACCAACCTGCACCACATTACTCCACTCCTCGTCACACTGCCTCGCGCCGCCTCACACTGCCTCGCCCTGCCGGCCGCGCCGTGTCTGTCACCGCTGTCACGTGTTTTTATAGGCCCTGATACAGTGATAGCGCGTTCCACTGACCTCGGCGGCGCGCTGATAACATGTCTATTTGTTACCTTGACAACCCCCAGACTCGGGCTCCTCTCGTTCTCCCCTCCCCACCCTCATACCCCTCATCCACCCAGTCACCCACACCACGACCACCACGACCACCACGACCACCACGACCACCTCCACCACCACCACCAACACCAACACCAATACTACCAACACCACGACCACCCCACCACCACCACCTCCACGACCACGACCACCAACACCACACCACCCCACCAACACCAACACCACCCCACCAACACTAACCACCCCACCAACACCAACACCACCACCAAACCACTAACACCACACCACACCAGTACCATCACCACCACCACCACTACAACCATCATCACTACCACAGCACCACCACTACACCACCTCCACCACCACTACCCCACCATCAATACCACCGCCAACGCCACCGCCAACACCACCAACACCACCCCACCAACACCACCCCACCAACACTAACACCACCAACACCACGACCACGACTAACACCCCACCACTACCACCACCACCACCACCATCAACACCACCACCACCACCTCCACACAACCCTCATAAACACTCATAAATCGAGACACATCACAGTTACATGCTCTCACAAGACTCCTGATATGACCTTAGATGTTGCCAGGACATAAAACTCCAACAACTAGTCTAACATATTTACTCCCTGTAGATGTTTCTTTTTTCTCTTATCTTGTTCTTTACCTGTCATTCATGTACCAATGTTTTGCTTATTTCCCTGTAATTGTCTATCTGTATATTGTTGTAGATTTGTTTACTGTGTAGAGGCAATTTTGATTATGGCTGGAAGACCAGTGCATTAGCACTGACAACATGTTATTCAGAGGAATAAAAACACTTGAACACATTTTCTTTTTTTTAAATCAATCAAGCACACTCTCACACGGGCACACATACTCACACACACACACACACACACACACAATCACACACACACACACACACACACACACACACACACACACACACACACACCAGCCGGGATGGCCGAATGAGTTAGAGCGTCCGTCTCCCGTGTTGGTAGATCGTGGGGTCGTGGGTTCGAACCCTGCTCGAGTCAAACCAATGACTTAATAATTGATACTTGTTGCTTCCTAGCCTGGCGCCCGGCATTATTAGGATAGGACAAGGACTGGTTTGCTCAGTGTCAGGATAATGTGACTGAGTGGGATATCAGGTCATGGTGCTGGTGGCCTGGTCTTCCAGTGGGGCAGCACTATAAAGTTGCCATGAGTGCGCACTGTCACAAGTCGGTACCCGTCCTGATATGACCTTAGATGTTGCTAGTATGTAAAACAACAACAAACAAACAAACAAACTCGCACACACACGGCCACAAATACTCACACACACACACACACACTCATACTGAAAAACTCACTGACACACACGCACGTTCCCACACACACACACACATCCACCTACTTCCCTCACTATAGACTACATCACGGTTCCGACAGCGCATGCGCTGAAAACGGCGTTGGGAGCAAAGCAAAGGCATACGGCCATTAAGTTTGCCAATGAGCGCAGTGAAAAATGGCAGTTTTATTCAAAAATAATAGAAATCCAAAACCCTAACCATATCAATTTAATATAATATTTTTGTTAAACATGTTTTCTATATGTGTTCCAAGCGGTTTGTCTCTAGGTGGTGTAGTTTTATCAATATTTTACTTTTTCTGTACGGAGGTTGCTCACTGCCATTGACAATGCATTGAGTACTCTAGCTATGTCTCTAACACTAGTCTGAGTGCCTAGATCTTTCTAAATCTAAATCCACATGGCATAAGATGTGCTGATTATATTGATGTAAATGCAATACTGGATAAAAGATTAATATCTTAATTTATTATATATATTTTTTTAGTTGGTATTCTATGTTTCAAACAAGAGCTGAGATGAGCTGAAACTAGCACACTTCATAGCTGCACCCAGTGTATTAGCATGTGCCATGTGCTTCTGGGGGGGTTGTTTTGCTCTGATACATCCCACAATGCACTGCGCCGCTGGAACCGTGATGTAGTCTATTCCGCTGGCGTCTTCCCTGTGACGTTTTATTACAATGCTGTGCGTTAACTGGCCAGATTGTAACCGAATTAATTCGTTAAAATTGTTTGTCACATACATATGAGCCTGTCTCAAAAGGTGATAACTCTTTTTTTTTTGTCCATTGTAACTATTTACACAAACCAGCACAGAAACGGTTACACTGAAAACACAAGGACATTTGCTTCAAATCAATATGTATTGTATTGGCATTATGAAACGCCATGTAAAAAAACTAATCAGTTTATCCTGAGCAAATGCATGAGCAGATAGTATGTTGATCGTTACAATGAACAAAGTTTTGTCCCATATTGCTTAGCACCTTTTGAGACAATCTCATATATTAATTATTATGTGCATGGTGCCAGGGGAGGTAGCATCAAGTATAAATATAGTAAATTTGTATTTGGACTCGGCCAGGGTTGGATCCTTGAAACAATGTGGGGGGAGCGAACAAACTTCATTCGACACTGCGATCACATACACTGTATTTCAACTAACTCCAGTGTGTGACCCAACTCCTGCCAGGAACCACCGGGTGCGGTGGCCTAATCGATAGAGTGTTGGCCTCCTGGGAAATTTTCAGTCCTCCTGCAGACGGTCAAGAAGGTCTTTTGTCGTTCCCGTATTGGTCATACATATATGACATACAGTTGTATTTTGACGGCAAAGCCTCCCCTCCGCCTTAGTCACTGTCAACGTAGATTGACAGTGAATATTAGGAGGAGCATGTTTAAAAAAAAACATTAGTGTGCCCCTTACGATATTACAGATACTCTGACTTTTTGTAAGCGAAAAGCACAAGTTTGACAACTAGCAGGTGCTAAGTGCCAGCTTGTGTTAAGTATTCTGTTTCACTCGGTCGAGCGTCGAACCCACGACACACACCCCCAACAGGAAGCGAACACTACAACTGCTAGTCCATTTGTAAACAAATAAAGAACTAAGCCTAAGGCGACCTAGTCTCGTCCGCAACGCGTGACCGGTCACTGCGCGCATGCGCGCTCATTCGGAAGGAGCTGACCACTTCCGGTCTGCCCAGTAATGGCGGGTTTCCATGGTAATTATCCCGCGTCCCGCTGACCACTGTGGAGCCCCCGTTTGTGGCTGCTCGGAGCGGGGTTTATTTACTAAGTTGATCGCCGAGTGAAATTAGTTCGTTTTCTTTCCGCGTGGGGTTATGTTGCGGACAGAACATGTCGTGCAAGGTTTTTGTTGTTGTTGAAGATTTATACTGCCTATCATAGATAAGCCTGAATAGGCTTGTTTTCACCATGAGACAGTTTGTCGATAGAAAGCCCGAGCCTACACTTTTACCGACCCAAGGGATTTTTAACCTCCCACACCACATAGACATGGTATGAGAGAAACTGGCCTTTGATGACGCTGTAAGTTATATACAGCGGTGGAAATCCAAATTGGCAGAGGTGGGGCATGGGGAATCGAACCACTGACCTTCAGATTAGGAGTCCGACCTAGAAAAAAGTCAGACACTCTAACCACTCCGCCACAGAGATCGCCACGATTGTTGGGAGGTTTACGTCCTGGCAACAACTAAGCTCATATCAGGACGGGTACCGACTTGTGACAGTGCACACTCATTACCACTTTAAAGTGCTTCCCCACTCAGAAATCAGGCCGCTGGCACCATGACCCCAATGTCCTGCACAATCACATTATCCTGACACTGAGTTAACCAGTCCTTGTCCTATCCTATTAATGCCGAGCGCCAGGCTAGGAAGTGACAGGTATCGATTTTAAAGTCATTGGTTTGACTCGACTGGGAACCGAACTCCCGACCTTCGGCATGCAAGGCCCACGCTCTATTGATTAGATCACCGCACCCAGTGGTTCCTGGCAGGAGTTGGGTCAGACATCGAAATACAGTGCACATGATCGCAGTGTCGCTAACTAACATGGGTGCCAATATCTGAAAGAAACTGCCAGCTGCAACAAGAAATTCAGACAACGTGGCAGTGTTTAAGAAACTACTCACAAATACTGTACGACCAGTCCGGATGGCCGAATGAGTTATGCCCAGTACACACCTCCCGTATAGGATTCGTGCACTAAAACTCGCGACTCGACCCGACCCGCTTAAAACTGAAAACGGGTCGATTCGTTTTTCGAATCGCGAATCGCAATCGTAAACGGCCGTTTTTAGCACTAAAAACTGAGTTTTAATGCGCGAATCGCAATCGCTAGGTGTGCGCGGGGGGCGCACACCTAGCGATTTTTGTGGGCGAAACGGGCAGTTTTCGATTGTAAACGGGAGGTGTGCGCGCACAAACGGTAGGTGTGTACCAAGCATTAGAGCACCCATCTCCCGTGTTGGTAGATTGTGGGGTCGTGGGTTCGAACCATGGTCAAGTCAAACCAATGACTTAAAAATTGATACTTGTCGCTTCCTAGCCAGACACCCGGCATTATTAGGACAGGGCAAGGACTAGTGTGCTCAGTGTCAGGATAATGTGACTGAGTGGGATATCAGGTCATGGTGCTGGTGGCCTGGTCTTCCAGTGGGGAAGCACTATGAAGTCGCCATGAGTGCGCACTGTCACAAGTCGGTATCAGTTCTGATATGACATTAGATATTGAAAGGACAGAAAACAACAAACAAACAAACAAACAAATACTGTAGCCTTAAAAACAACTTGCATGAGTACAACAGGCTAACTACAAAGTCATGACCAGTGTGCTCCTATAGGAGTATGTGCATGGCATGAACTCCAATGTTCATAGGTGAATTGCAGGCTGATAATGTATATTTCCTTAGTACAATACAAACAAGTAACTATAGAAGTATAAACATGCTTATTTGTATAATTAGACATTTAGGCCATTCTACTACTAGCATCTAATGAAATTAACAAGTTACGATAGAAAGGCACAAACACAAAATTATAGGTCAATGGACTAACACAAATTAAGATAAAAGCTCGATTTTGACTGTTTGCAATTTACAAACAGTTACAAGGTATCAACAAGAAACAACAACAAAACCTAAATTATTACTGAAACACAATTAACAAGATTTGAAACCGTTTGGACTAGTGCTGCCGAGCAGCTAAAACAATAGACTAGTTCATCATTCCAGCCGTGAGGTGCATTGTGGGATGCATAAAAGCAAAACAACCCCTCAAGAAGCACATGGCACATCCTAATACACTGGGTGCAGCTATGAAATGTGCTAGTTTCAGCTCATCTCAGCTCTTCGGGTCTCCCCATCTCCCAAAACAGGTAACGGATGCTCTACTCATTCGGCCACCCCGTCTGGTCAACGAACAGCAAAGAGGAAGAATAGAATATAACGGAACAGGAGGAGGAGAAAAGGAAGAAGATAGAACCAAGCGAAGAGAAAGAATAAAGGTGAAGAGGAGGAGACGGGGAAGAAGACAACAGGGGAGGAGGAAGAAGAACAGGGAAGAAGACAACAGGGGAGGTTGTTTGTTTGTTTGTTTGTTTGTTTGTTGTTGTTTTATGTCCTGGCAACATCTAAGGTCATATCAGGACAGGTACCGACTTGTGACAGTGCGCACTCATAGTGACTTTATAGTGCTGTCCCACTGGGAAACCAGGCCACTGGCACCATGACATGGTATCCCACTCAGTCACATTATCCTGACACTGAGCACACCAGTCCTTGCCCTATCCTAATAATGCCGAGCGCCTGACTAGGAAGCGACAAGTATCAATTTTAAAGTCATTGGTTTGACTCGACCGGGACTCGAACCCACGACCCCACGATCTACCAGCACGGGAGACGGACGCTCTAACTCATTCGGCCATCCCGTCTGGGGAGGAGGAAGAAGAACGGGAAAGGCGGAAGAGCTGTCAGAAGAAGAAGAAGAGAACGAAGAAAAAGAAGAAAGGTGAAGAGGAGGAGACGGGAAAAGAAGACAACAGGGGAGGAGGAGGAAGAACAGGGAAGAAGACAACAGGGGAGGAGGAAGAAGAACAGGGAAGATGTTTGTTTGTTGTTGTTTTAGAACAGGGAAGAAGACAACAGGGGAGGAGGAAGAAGAACAGGGAAGAAGACAACAGGGGAGGAGGAAGAACAGGGAAGAAGACAACAGGGGAGGAGGAAGAAGAACAGGGAAGGTGGAAGAGAAAAATGGGGATGAAGACAACAGGGGAGGAGGAAGAAGAACAGGGAAGGAGGAAGATGAGAAGAACAGGGAAGAAGACAACAGGGGAGGAGGAAGAAGAACGGGGAAGAAGGAGGAGGAGACGGGAAAGAAGACAACAGGGGAGGAGGAAGAAGAACAGGGAAGAAGGAGGAGGAGACGGGAAAGAAGACAACAGGGGAGGAGGAAGAAGAAGAATGGGGAAGGAGGAAGAGGAGAAAATGAGGAAAGGAAGCAGACAACTGTTACTGTTAGAAGAAAAAGAAGAAGAGAAAGAAGCGGAAGAAGAAAAAGAAGAAGGTAGAATAAGATAGAATAAGATAAAGAAGAAACGGAAGATATAAATTGCCAGTCCTCCATCACTTACCCTCACCTCTAACTTCCCTCTCCACCCCTCTACAAACACCCCCCCCCCCCTGTATACATAACCCCCCCCCCACCCCTCTCTCTCTCTCCTCCACCACCGTCTGACACTCCCCGGGGGTGTTGGTGAAGTGAGGGCTGGGCCTCCCGCACAATTAAACAGGCTGAAAGGGGTCTAACGGTGAGGCGGGTCACGTGGTACAAACAGCGCCCCCCACCAACACACACACACAGACAGCGAGCGTCCCCTGGTGGCGAATCACCGACACACACCCTCATTGTGTCCGCCCAGTCCGGACAACCACAGCGAATTTATATGTGTATATATATATATATATATATATATATATATATATATATAAAGCTAAACACTTTGAAGGGAATGGCAAGTGGCGGTGGCGGTGGCGCCGGAAGTGACGGTGGCGCCAATAGTCCCGCACCAAATCATATAGTATTAGCGTACAGGAGATAATAAATAATAAAAACATGCAGCGTCGCCAATTTTTATATATATATATATATATAATATTCTTATATTCGACATATATAATACATATTAAACTTTGTTCTTCTTACTTTTTCTTTTCTTTCTTTTTGGATTATATTTATATATATATAGTAATCTGTACTGATCTTAGTCAAGGAGCGACATAGCCAGGTGGGCGTGGATAGTATGATGGCATTACAGAGCCTCGGTGGTTAAATGGTTAGTACACTAGCCAGGAATATAAAAAGTGTGGTGGGTTCGAATCATATACTAGGCACAATATTTCCCACACCACACAGTCACAATACACACCACACACATTACACCCACCCACACATTGAACACACCACATATACCAGTTAGCACACATCACACCCACCCACACACCACCCATACTGAACACCACATGTACCAGTGAGCACACACCACCCACACACCACCCACAATGAACACACCACATATACCAGTTAGCACACGTCACACACACCCACACACCACCCATACTGAACACCACATGTACCAGTGAGCACATACCACCCACACCCACACACCACCCACAATGAACACACCACATATACCAGTGAGCACACACCACACACACCCACACACCACCCATACTGAACACCACATGTACCAGTGAGCACACACCACCCACACCCACACACCACCCACAATGAACACACCACATACACCAGTGAGCACACACCCACACACCACCCATACTGAACACACCTCATATACCAGTGAGCACACTTCACACACACCCACACACCACCCATACTGAACACACCACATATACCAGTGAGCACACACCACACACACCCACACACCACATATACCACTGATCACACACCACCCATACTGAAAACACCACATATACCATTGAGCACACACCACACACACCCACACACCACCCACAATGAACACATCACATATACCAGTGAGCACACACCACACACACCACCCATACTGAACACACCACATATACCACTGAGCACACACCACACACACCCACACACCACTCACACTGAACACACATATACCACTGAGCACACACCACACCCACTGAACACACCACATATACCAGTGAGCACACACCCACACACACTCCACACACACATTACACCACTATCATCACACTCCACCTCCAATTACTTATATAACCGAATGAACACACACTACACACACTACACACCACACACACTATACACACACTACACACATTACACCACTATCATCACACTCCACCTCCAACCCCCATTTCAATATGACTTCTATAACCGAATGCACACACACTACACACACTACACACATACTACACACACCACACACTACACACTACACACACATACACACATTACACCACTATCATCACACTCCACCTCCAACCCCCATTCCATATGACTTCTATAACCGAATGCACACACACACACTACACACACACTACACACATTACACCACTATCATCACACTCCACCTCCAACCCCCATTTCAATATGACTTCTATAACCGAATGCACACACACTACACACACTACACACATACTACACACACCACACACTACACACTACACACACTACACACACATACACACATTACACCACTATCATCACACTCCACCTCCAACCCCCATTCCATATGACTTCTATAACCGAATGCACACACACACACTACACACACACTACACACATTACACCACTATCATCACACTCCACCTCCAACCCCCATTTCAATATGACTTCTATAACCGAATGCACACACACACACTACACACACACTACACACATTACACCACTATCACCACACTCCACCTCCAACCCCCATTCACTATTACTTCTATAACCGAATGCACACACATTACAATACTACACACAGACACTACACACACACACACACATACACACACATACACACATTACATTGACACCACTATCACCACACACCACCTCCAACCCCCATTCAATATGACTTCTATAACCGAATGCACACACACTACACACACTACACACATACTACACACACCACACACTACACACTACACACTACACACACTACACACACATACACACATTACACCACTATCACCACACTCCACCTCCAACCCCCATTCACTATTACTTCTATAACCGAATGCACACACATTACAATACTACACACAGACACCACACACACATATACACACATACACACATTACATTTACACCGCTATCAGTATCACCACACACCACCTCCAACCCCCATTCCATATGACTTCTATAACCGAATGCACACACACACACTACACACACACTACACACATTACACCACTATCACCACACTCCACCTCCAACCCCCATTCACTATTACTTCTATAACCGAATGCACACACATTACAATACTACACACAGACACTACACACACACACACATACACACACATACACACATTACATTGACACCACTATCACCACACACCACCTCCAACCCCCATTCAATATGACTTCTATAACCGAATGCTGAAACCGTTCAGACCTTGTAAGGACACCTTTTCTATCTGCGCTCCTACAATATGACGTCACCGTTAGGTCACCGTTGCATCACAAGTACGTCACCATTACGTCACAGCCACGTCACAATGGTGTAGGAGTGCCCTAGCCCGTCGTCAGACTGGAACCTGATCCTATCCAAACCGCGCTGTGACGTCACAGCCATCAGCAGAGGGCGGAGAACGCAACGTTGAAATGACGTAGCATGACGTCACATAGTGTGACGTACTGTCAATCAATTAAAGCTGTACATAGACCGGTGAAAGCATGCCATTTTCTACTGCAAAAATATATTTGGTCCTAGATTTGGACTTAGATACTGGTGCAGTCTTTAAACATTTATTTCAGGGAGAAGAGAATGCTAATTTAGGAATTACAGATGAACCTCGATCCAACGGACTAATAGGGGGGAGCAGTTGTCCGTTAAAGCCGTTTGTCCATTGCAGCGACGAAATTGCTTTATCTATAAGTGCCATAGTGATAATGTGGAAAACAGGGGACCAAACACGTAAACAACACATCACAAGTCGGTACCCGGCCTAATATGACCTTAGATGTTGCTAGGATTTAAACGCTTACTCAAGTAGCGGTCTCGGTTCGCTTCACCCTGGAGTTTTAAACATTCGGACCAGATATTCACTCTAGCGGATTGTGTCCGTTGGATCCGGAATCCGTTGCATCGGTGTCCGTTGGATCGAGGTTCATCTGTACGTCAATTTAAAGTTGCATAGTCCGATGGGTTTTGAGTTTCTGTCATTTTCTGAGATAAACATATTAGGGTGATCGTAATAATCTACCCTACTTTCATTTGAAGTAACTTTTATTTTAAATAGCTAACGTTTGAGATATTTGAAGTGCAAACAAGCAAAATTAGTTTTGGCAAGCACGCCAAAACTCTGACACCATAGGTTTCTGCAGTAAAAGGTTCTATTAAATTGCCTCAATATTCCCTTCTATGTGGTGACAAATGTTTAAAGTTACTTAGTCCGATGGTTTTGAATTTCTGTATTTTTTTCTGAGATAAATATATTAGATCGATCACTAGTATCTACTTTACATTAGTTCAAAGTTACTTTTATTTTAAATGGTAAACTTTTGAGATATTTTGGGTGCAAACATGGAAAATTAGTTTTGGCTAACTTGCCAAAACTCTGACACCATAGACTTCTGCAGTAACAGGTTCTGTTAAATTGACTCAGTATTGCCTTCTAAGCAAAAACAAATGCTTAATAAGGGCATCAGTATCCAAGTTAGATATGTTAAATCAAATCTACATAATTGGTTTGGTTTTGAAAATTTGATATTTCATCGGACTATGCGGCTTTAAAGGAACCTATTACTGCTGAAGAACGCCTATGGCGTCCAGCATTTTGATGTGCATGCCAAAATCAATTTAGCATGTTTTCCCTTTCAAATATCTGCAAAGTTACCCCATTCAAAGTTACCCCATTCAAATAAAAGTTACTTCAAACTAATGTAAATTAGATTACAGTATAACCCCGCTAAACCAAACTTGAAGGCACCCTAGAAATTTGTTTGGATTAACCCATCATTTGTTTAACCGATCTTTGGCTTCGACTTTGACTTTGGCTTTGGTAAAAATGTGGGTGCATTATGAATGTAATATACAATGTATGTGAACACTTTGATTATTGTTTTTATGCATTTACAGTATAAGCTCATTAAACCAAGGTCGGTTAAACCAAACGATCGGTTGATCCAAACTTTGTTTGGCGGCGCGGCAAAATACTACCATTTATCATATCAAAAAAGTCTCAGATGTCCATATAACCACATGAAAGTTTGGTTTAACTGTACTGGAAGTGGCCTGGGGCCTGACAATTTTGTTTGGATTAACCGATACTTTGGATTAACCGACTTTGGTTTGACCAACTTTTTTATATAGCAGAAATTTAACAAAAAAGGTAAAAAAAAACACCAGACTGCAACTTAAGATGTGAAGGCCCCCTTTATATTAGTAACTCCCCCCCCCCCCAACCCCATTGACACTGGTCACGTGACGGAGTAAACAAACATGGCGGCCGAGTGCGGGGGCGTGACGTGCGATTGTTTGCGTCAGATGTAATGATGCGACGTCATCTGTGATGTCATGACTATGTCGTCAGTGGAAAGCCTGTGGGGTTTCTACGATTTGTGTGCCTGTTATTTGTTAGCTCAACATTTCACAGGCAGAGTCACTAACATTTCAAATGGACCACACTTATTATTTAAAAAAAAGAAAATTTGTTTTATTTAACTAACGACACCTCTAGAGCACATTGATTTTTATCATCGGCTATTGGACATCAAAGATGTGGTCATTCTGACATATTTCTTTGGAGGAAACCCGCTGCCGCCACATAGGCTAAGCTACTCTTTCCGATAAGCAGCACGGGGTATTTTATATGCACTTTCCCACAGAGAGGACAGCACATACCAGAGCCTTTGATGAACCAGTTTTGGACCACTGGTTGGAACGGAAAATAGCTCAAACTGCAAATGGTTCCACTGAGCAGGATCGATCTGATGACCCACACCTTCACAGGTCATTTTGTTATTGTATTTTGGGGGGATAAAGCCACGGCCGCATTCAGGGTCCGTCTTGGAGGAGCTGCGGAGACGTCTCGGCGATGCTTTTTGGCCTATTCACGTTCAGGGTGCTTCCCGGCGACATCTCGGAGACGCCTCCCTTTTCAGACTGGAGATGAAAAGCGCCTCGAAAATGGCCGCCATATTCAGTAGTTTCAGACAATCACAGCGCAGCTTTTCCATTACAAATGGCTGCCACCTATGGGGGCGGCCATTTTCGAGGCAACAAACTGCCTTTGCGGTTCAGACCAACGTGACATCACGGCCATCTCCGAGGTGCCTCCGAGACAGAGCCTTAACACGGCCCAGATTCGCCCACCTGGATACGGTTGAATGCATTTCCAAGCCACTCTAGCAGAGCAGAACATAGGCGGCAAACTCCCCACACTTGCATCATGTTCGTTTATTTGTTTGTTGGGGTTTCATGTCCTACCAACATTTACGGTCATATCAGGACGGGTACCGACTTGTCACAGTGCACACTCATGGCGACTTTATAGTTCGATTCCCCGTGCCCCCATCTCTGCCAATTTGGATTTCCACCGCTGTGTATAACTGACAGCGTCATCAAAGGCCAGTTGCTCTCATACCATGTCTATGTGGTGTGGGAGGTTAAAAATCCCTTGGGTCGGTAAAAGTGTAGGCTTGGGCTTTCTATCGCCAAACTGTCTAATGGTGAAAACAAGCCTATTCAGGCTTATCCATGATAGGCAGTATAAATCTTCAAAAAAAAAAAAAAAATAGTGCTGCCCCACTGGAAGATCAGGTTGCTGACATCATGACCCGATATCCCACTCAGTCACATTATTCTGACACTAGTTCACTGACCAGTCCTTGCCCTAGTAATGCCAAGGCTCTGCCTCCTCTGCTTTCCAGCCGTTCCTCTTTTCCTTCCACCTTTTCCCTTCTTTCAACACAGTCATAAAAAACCCTCAGCCAACCCCCATTGTAATCTCCCCCAAAACAACAACGAGAGTTATCAAGACGAACAACTTTCCATTAAAACTTCCCTTATTGAACTTGTGTTGAAAGCATATAATATCAATGACACTACTACAATGTAGTGTGTGCCGGGCACGGTGGCCTAATTGGCAGAGCGCGGGCGTCGCATGCGGAAGGTCTGGAGTTCGGATCCCGGTCACGTCAAACCAATGACTTATCAAATTGATACTTGTCGCTTCCTAGGCTGGCGCTCGGCATTAATAGGATATGGCAAGGACTGATTGGCTTAGTGTCAGGATAATGTGACTGAGTGGGATATCGGGTCATGGTGCTGGCGGTGCTGGCACTATAAAGTCGCCATGAGTGCGCACTGTCACAAGTCGGTACCGGTCCTGGTATGACCTTAGATTTTGCTAGGACGTAAAACAACCAATAACAAATGCAACAGCGTTCTCTGTGGCAGAGTGGTTAGAGTGTCTGACTTTTTTCTAGGTCAGACTCCTAATCTGAGGGTCGGCGGTTCGATTCCCCATGCCCCCAGCTCTGCCAATTTGGATTTCCACCGCTGTGTATAACTTACAGCGTCATCAAAGGCCGGTTGCTCTCATACCATGTCTATGTGGTGTGGGAGGTTAAAAATCCCTTGGGTCGGTAAAAGTGTAGGCTCAGGCTTTCTATCGACCAGCAGTGGAATGAGGAAGACCAGTCGTCTATGACTGAAATTTCCCCTGCTTAAACAACTAATGGACCAAAAAGAAAAAAGAAAAAAGAAAGAAACAACAATATAGTCGCTAGGATCTTTGGTAAATATGTCTGCTGAATGCGACAACAATTAACCCAGATCGACGGGCTCCTTAAAGCTGACTACTGTTACTAATCCAATTAGATCCCTGTTTCACCAACAACCTCCATTAGCGTTCCCACTCACGTCATTATTATATGATTATTTCCAGGTCTTACTCTAAAAGACCAGCAAAAGCAAACCCACCACGTCACCTATGCAGCCATAACTGCAGTAGATATATTAGATAACTTAAAGTTGCATAGTCCGATGGTTTTGAATTTCTGTATTTTTTCTGAGATAAATATATTAGATCGATCTACTTTACATTGGTTCAAATTTACATTTATTTTAAATGGTAAACCTTTTAGATATTTTGAGTGCAAACATGGAAAATTCGTTTTGGCAAGCTTGCCAAAACTCTGACACCATAGACTTCTGCAGTAACAGGTTCTGTTAAATTGACTCAGTTATTGATTTCTACGTAGAAACAAATGCTTAATAAGCGCATCAGTATCTAAGTTAGATATGTAAAATCAAATCTAGATAATTGGTTTGGTTTTGAAAATTCGATATTTCATCGGACTATGCAGCTTTAAGTAAATTAAGCAGATCACACACACACAAAGTTGACAATTACATGCCTTCCTAGGTGAGTTGTTACTGGTGTGCGCTACGTGGCCACAAGGTGGCGTGAGCGTTGAACATGGCGTGTTTAATGCCTCTTCAGGTAATCAGGTGATGGCATGCAGTGACGTCACAGGGCGCACTCAGCGTTAAGCCGTGAGAGGTGGAGGGGGAGGTCCGACGCAACGACCGAACCGGTGTTTGGGGTGGATTTCTGGATTGATTGGTAACTGGGACGGTGTGTGAGTGGTTGTGTTGGGGGGAGGGGGATGTTGGAAGCAACGACCAAACCTGTGTTTGGGGGAGGGTTCCATGGATTGATGGGTGACTGGGGCTTTATGTATCTGGGACGGTGTGTGAGTGGTTGTGTTGGGGGGAGGGGGATGTTGGAAGCAACGACCAAACCTGTGTTTGGGGGAGGGTTCCATAGATTGATGGGTGACTGGGGCTTTATGTATCTGGGGCGGTGTATGAGTGGTTGAGTTGGGGGAGGGGGATGACCTAATCAACGACCAAGCCTGTGTTTGGGGGATGGTTTCATGGATTGATTGGTAACTGGAACGGTGTGTGGTTTTATGTATCTGGGGCGGTGTGTGATTGGTTGGGTTGGGGGAGGGGGATGACCCAATCAACGACCAAGCCTGTGTTTGGGGGGATGGTTTCATGGATTGATTGGTAACTGGGGCGGTGTGTGAGTGGTTTTATGTAACTGGGGCGGTGTGTGAGTGGTTGGGCATGGGGGGGGGGGGAGTGGGCGTGGGGGAGCAACGACCAAGCCTGTATTCAAGGGGAGGGTCTTATGGTTTGATTAGTAACTGAGATAGTGTGTAAGTGGTTGGGTTGGGGGAGGGGGATGACCCAATCAACGACCAAGCCTGTATTTTGGGGGAGGGTTTCATGGATTGACTGGTAACTGGGGCCATGTGTGAGTGGTTGAGGGAGGGGGATGACCCAATCAACGACCAAGCCTATGTTGGAAAAGACAACATTATGTTTTTAGCATTGTTTGCTTGTGTTACACGCGTTGATTAATCAGGAGAAATTTCGATTACAGCTAATTGGTCTTCCTCATTCCACTGCTCCATAGATTATCCTGGTAATGCCGAGCACCAGGTTAGGTAGCAAGCAGCAAGTATAACCTTTTAAGTCATAGGTTTGACTTGGCCATGATTCAAACTCTGGTTTTTATTCAAACAGCCATCCCGTCGCATTGAATGGGAACTGGGACTGTGTGCTGTTGTGTTGTTTTATGTCCTAGCAACATCTAAGGTCATATCAGGACGGGTACGGACTTGTGACAATGCGCACTCATGATGACTTTATAGTGCTGCCCCACTGGGAGACCGGGGCACCAGCACCATGACCTGATATCCCACTCAGTCACATTATCCTGACACTGAGCAGACCAGTCCTTGCCCTATCCTAATAATGCCGAGTGCCTGGTTAGGAGGCGACAAATATCAATTTTTAAGTCATTGGTTTCTTTCTTTATTGTTATTTTACATCCTAGCAACACCCAAGGTCATATGAGGATGGGTACCGACTTGTGACAGTGCACACTCATGGAAACTTTATAGTGCTGCCCCATGCTGCTGACACCATGACCCGATATCCCACTCAGTCGCATTATCCTGACACTGAGCTAACCAGTCCTTGTCCTATTCTATTATTGCTGAGTGCCAGGCTAGGCAACAACAAGTATAAAATTTATAAGTCATTGGTTTGACTTGGCTGGGATTCGAACTCCCGACCTTCCGTGTGGGAAACCTGCACTCTATTCCTTCTACCAACACGTCCGGTTGCAAATACTATGATTTAGTTCAGTTGAGTTTTATTTAAAGCTGCATAGTCAAATTTTCAAAACCCAAACAATTAGTTTGATTTGATTCTACATATCTAACTTAGATTCTGATGCACTGGGAACATTCGTCGCTACATAGAAGGGAATAAATACTGAGGCAATTTAATCAAATCTGTTACTGCAGACTCCTATGGTGTCAGAGTTTTAGTGTGCTTGCCAAAATTAATTTGGCATGTTTGCACTACAAACATCTCAAAAGTTAGCTATTTATAATAAACGAAAGCAAGGTAGATTATAGCGATCGGCCTAATATATTGATATCAGAAAATGAGAGAAGCTCAAAACCATCGGACTCTGCAACTTTAACCACAAACATGTAGTACGGTCACTTTATGGCTTTCCCAAGCGGTGATCTTCCAGTCGAGTGAGACCAGACGGGATGGCCGAATGAGTTACAGTGTCCGTCTCCCGTGTTGGTAGATCGTGGGGTCGTGGGTTCGAACCCTGCTCGAGTCAAACCAATGAATACAAAATTGATACTTGTCAGTTCCTAGCCTGCCGCTCGGCATTAATAGGATAGGACAAGGACTGGTTAGCTCAGTGTCAGGATAATGTGACTGAGTGGGGTCATGGTGCTAGCGGCCGGATCTTCCAGTGGGGCAGCACTATAAAGTTGCACTCCCATACGTCCGTACCCGTCCTGATATGACCTTATATGTTGCTAGGATGTAAAACAACAACAAACAAACATCCAGTCGAGTGATGGGGGAGTGTATCTGAATCTCAGAATATACTTTCAGCTGTTTGCTCAGGTACCTTCCGCCATCTTTGGAGGCCATTTGCTAGCTGTTATATTGGCAACATTTATAGCTTTTTGTGCAATTAACATAGACATGGAGATCTAGACGCGTACTCCACTAGAGGCGGTTTTATTCTTTCCTTTACGAAATACAATGTATTGGATGTGCAGCCATGTGCAACCGTGTGTAACTACTGGTACTATAGTAGTATTGGGCGTTCTCTTCAGTCTTGTATAGTAAGTAGGGTGAAGAACCTGACTATTTAGAGCTGCATAGTCTCTTTACTGTACAGTTTGTTGTCGCTTTACGTCCTAGCAACATCTAAGGTCATAATATCAGGACGGGTATTTTTAATTTTTCTGAGAACTTCTTTGTTGGTGACAAAGAAGATCACCAACAAAGAAGTTCTCAGAAAAATTAAAAATAAGAAACGCTTGTTTGCCACTATACAGACAAAGAAACTTATTTATTTTGGCCACATCATTCGTCAGAGTTCAATATACCGTACATTGTTGGAAGGGAAGGTGAATGGCAGCAGAGGGAGAGGGAGACCAAGAACATCATGGTTTACAAATATTTCACAGTGGACAGGCTTGAATTATTCACAGTCTATCAGAACAGCACACCATCGAGACAAGTGGAGAACCATTGCATCCAACCCTCGACTAGAGGACGGAACTATTGATTGATTGACTGTCCAGTAAAACCTCTCTAAATCGACCGACCATAGGACTGACTTTAATCACATGGTCCATTTAGGGAGGTGCAGCGGCTTAGGGAGTTTTCTTTATCGTTGCAATTGTATTGTATGGGCGATCTTTTGGGACAAATAAAGCGATCGATATAGGGGATCAGTGGAGGTGGTCGGCTAGAGAGGTTTTACTGTATATTTATATTTGCATAGTCTGATGAAAGCATACATTTTTTGGAACCAAATCATTTACATAAATTTGATCCTACATATCCCATTTGTGTACTGATGCACTTATTAAACATGCACTACTGCATAGCGCTTAGAAGTAGTGATAAGTCACTTTAACTTTTGTTTTTGTTTGTTTGTTGTTTTACGTCCTAGCAACATCTAAGGTCATATCAGGACGGGTACCGACTTGTGACAGTGCACACTCATGGTGACTTTATAGTGCTGCCCCACTGGAAAACCAGGCTGACGGCACCATGACCCGATATCCCACTCAGTCACATTATCCTGACACTGAGCCAACCAGTCTTTGGCCTATCCTAATAATTCCGAGCACCAGGCTAGGAAGCAACAAGGATCAAATTTTTAAGTCATTGGTTTGACTCGACCAGGGTTCGAACCCACGATCTAACAGCACGGGAGACAGACGCTCTAACTCATTCGGCCATCCCGTCTGGTCGTCACTTTAACAGAACCTGTTCCGGGTTAGGCTTGTTGTGTCTAGCATTTCTACGCATTAATTTAGCAGATTTTTTGGTTTTGCCCAGCGGTGAAAACAAGTATTAACACAGTTATCCGTTATGAGCAGAGTAAATAAAAACACCACCCCGTCTCTAACGGGATGGACAAATGAGTTGGAGCGTCCGTCTCCCATGTTGGTAGACCGTGAGGTCATGGGTTCGAACCCTGGTCGAGTCAAACCAATGATGTAAAAATTAATACTAGTCGCTTCCTAGCCAGGCGCTCGGCATTATTAGGATAGGGCAAGGAGCAGTGGAACGAGGAAGACCAATCGTCCGCGATTGAAATTTCCCCTGCTTAAACAACTAATGTACCCCCCCCCCCAAACATGTTAAGAACAATTGAGGTACCTATAATAAAAGTGACTTCAGACTGAAGTAAAGTAGATTATAAGGCTAAAATATTTATCTTTAAAAAAAGTATGTCAGAAACTCAAAAGGGCGGACTATGAAACTTTAATATTGAGTTTAATATGTATTCTTTATGCACATGCTTCTTATTATAGCAAAATATTGGTATCAAAGAAAGCTTAAATTTGTTGCGCTTGCCAATGAAGTGATGGTCATTCGAAATGAGGTGTGTGCATATTAAAATAGATGACATAGTCTACTATAGAGCAAGTTCCAGCGAATACTGCTGTACACCTTTAACATAATTAATTGATTTGTGATTGGCTAGTAGCTTTGATTGCTGGAGCCTTCACTTCTGAGATGCCGACCTAATATGACATTAGATGTTGCTAGGACGTAAAGCAACAACAAACTTCCGAGATGTCACTAGTACCTTCTGCCCACTTCTTAGTGGTTTACTAGAAACAAATTTGTTAAAAGCACCTTTTGTTGTAAACTGATGGATAAACTTACCAAGCTTACGTGTAGGCACTGAAAACTGTTGGGAGCGGGACGTCACGGTCATCTCTTGTCAGGCGGTAGAGTGTCCACCTGTGAAGGTGTGGGTCATCTGATCGATCCTGCTCAGTGGACACATTTGCAGTTTGGGCAATTTTCCGTTCCAACCAGTGGGCCACAACTGGTTCATCAAAGGCTGTGTGTGATATGTGCTGTCCTGTCTGTGGGAAAGTGCATATAAAAGACCCCTTGCTGCTTATCGGAAAGAGTAGATTATGTGGCGGCAGCGGATTTCCTCCACAAAGAAATATGTGAGAATGACCATATGTTTGACATCCAATAGCCGATGATGACAATCAATTTGCTTTGTTTGTGTGTTTGTTTGTTGTTGTTTTACGTCAAACAAACAAACAAACTGCTCAATGTGCTTTAGAGGCGTCGTTAAATAAAACAAACTTACCTGAAAACTCTTGCGGCTTACGAGGCGGGTAGTGCGCTGCCAGGCCTATTCTTGCAGTCTTATTTCCCTACAGGCCAGTCACACCTCAACGTTTTGACAAACACGGCAAAGTTAATTTAGCATGTTTACATTTCAAATATATCCCAAGTTAAAGTTCCTTCAGACTAAAATAGGATAGATTATGATGATTTGTTTGTTGTTGTCTTACGTCCTAGCAACATAAAAAATATTAAAAAATCTCGCCGTGAATATGGCCTATGCTTCCGACACGGCGTAAAACAACCACCAATCAATCAATCAATCAATCAATCTAAGTTCAGGACGGGATTATGATAAACTTACTATTTCTATCTAAGAAAATGACAGGAACTCAAAAACGGCGGACTTCAACTTTAACACACAGGTTTTTTTGTTTTTTTTAAGGACGCCATTAAAAGGAAGGGTAATAACCCCCCCCCCCCCTCCTCCCTCCCCCTCCAAAAAAGTGTTTCTCTTGTTGCTAGGTTGAACCGGAAGTGAAGGCGGGAGCTGGAGGCAATCGGAGAGCGATCCATGACCTCTGAGGTTAACAAACATCATACTTTAAGCGCTAAGCAACTTTGAATTGAAATAAAAGAAGTATCTGTGTGTGTGGGGGGGGGGGGGGGTGTAGACTATAAGTAGGAGAGGGGTGGGGGGGGGGGACTCTGACTCATCCTCACATTCTCACCTGCACCATGTTGGAAAAGCAATCAGAACCTTGTGAAATGAGGACTTTTAGAAGAGTGGAGTGGAGTTTGGATGTAGGAATCAAATGATCACATTACTCCTCCCTTCCTGCCCCTGACTCCGCCCCCCCCCCCCCACTCCACACCCCTGCAGATCTCTCAGCACTCCTCCTCCCTTCCTGCCCCTTACTCCCCCCCCCCCCCCCACTCCACACCCCTGCAGATCTCTCAGCACTCCTCCTCCCTTCCTGCCCCTTACTCCGCCCCCCCCCCCCCCACTCCACACCCCTGCAGATCTCTCAGCACTCCTCCTCCCTTCCTGCCCCTTACCTCCCCCCCCCCCCCACTCCACACCCCTGCAGATCTCTCAGCACTCCTCCTCCCTTCCTGCCCCTTACTCCGCCCCCCCACTCCACACCCCTGCAGATCTCTCAGCAGTCCTCCTCCCTTCCTGTCCCTTACTCCCCCCCCCCCCCCACTCCACCCCCCTGCAATCTCTCAGCACTCCTCCTCCCTTCCCTGCCCCTTACTCCCGCCCCCCCACCCCCCCCCACTCCACACCCCTGCAGATCTCTCAGCACTCCTCCCTCCCTTCCTGCCCCTTACTCCGCCCCCCCCCCCACTCCACACCCCTGCAGATCTCTCAGCACTCCCTCCTCCCTTCCTGCCCCTTACTCCCCCCCCCCCCCCCACTCCACACCCCTGCAGATCTCTCAGCACACTCCTCCTCCCTATCCTGCCCCTTACTCCCCCCCCCCACTCCACACCCCTGCAGATCTCTCAGCAGTCCTCCTCCCTTCCTGTCCCTTACAAACACCCCCCCCCACTCCACCCCCCTGCAGATCTCTCCAGCACTCCTCCTCCCCTTCCTGCCCCTTACTCCGCCCCCCCCCCCCCCCACTCCACACCCCTGCAGATCTCTCAGCACTCCTCCTCCCTTCCTGCCCCTTACTCCGCCCCCCCCCCCCCCACTCCACACCCCCTGCAGATCTCTCAGCACTCCTCCTCCCTTCCTGCCCCTTACTCCCCCCCCCCCCCCCCCACTCCACACCCCTGCAGATCTCTCAGCACTCCTCCTCCCTTCCTGCCCCTTACTCCCCCCCCCACTCCACACCCCTGCAGATCTCTCAGCATCCTCCTCCCTCCTGTCCCTAACACCCCCCCCACTCCACCCCCCGCAGATCTCTCAGCACTCCTCCTCCCTTCCCTGCCCCTTACTCCGCCCCCCCCACTCCACACCCCCTGCAGATCTCTCAGCACTCCTCCTCCCTTCCTGCCCCTTACTCCGCCCCCCCCCCCCACACCACACCCCCTGCAGATCTCTCAGCACTCCTCCTCCCTTCCTGCCCTTACCTCCCCCCCCCCCCACTCCACACCCCTGCAGATCTCTCACACTCCTCCTCCCTTCCTGCCCTTTACTCCCCCCCCCACTCCACACCCCTGCAGATCTCTCAGCACTCCTCCTCCCTTCCTGCCCCTTACTCCCCCCCCCCACTCCACCCCCTGCAGATCTTTCAGCACTCCTCCTCCCTTCCTGCCCTCTTACCTCCCCCCCCCCCCACTTCCACACCCCTGCAGATCTCTCAGCACTCCTCCTCCCTTCCTGCCCCTTACTCCCCCCCCCCCCACTTCCACACCCCTGCAGATCTCTCAGCACTCCTCCTCCCGTCCTGCCCCTTACTTCCCCCCCCCCCCCCCCACTCCACACCCCTGCAGATCTCTCAGCACTCCTCCTCCCTTCCTGCCCCTTACTCCCGCCCCCCCCCCCCACTCCACACCCCTGCAGATCTCTCAGCACTCCTCCTCCCTTCCTGCCCCTTACTCCGCCCCCCCCCCCCCCCCCACTCCACACCCCTGCAGATCTCTCAGCACTCCCTCCCTCCTGCCCCTTACTCCCCCCCCCCACCCCCACTCCACACCCCTGCAGATCTCTCAGCACTCCTCCTCCCGTCCTGCCCCTTACTACTCCGCCCCCCCCCCCCCCCACTCCACACCCCTGCAGATCTCTCAGCACTCCTCCTCCCTTCCTGCCCCTTACTCCGCCCCCCCCCCCCCCCCACCACACCCCTGCAGATCTCTCAACACTCCTCCTCCCTCCTGTCCCTTACTCCGCCCCCCCCCCCCCCCCCCCCCACACCACACCCCTGCAGATCTCTCAGCATCAAGGGACACAGTTCACTCACACCCACGCAATGCTTACACTTTACAGGCTCTGGTGATGATGTTTGCTTGTTGGGGTTTTGCATCCTGGCAACATCTAAGGTCTTATCAGGGTGGGAAACTGACTTTTGACAGCACGCACTCACGGCTAATTTATCGTGCTTCCCCCACTGGGAGATCAGCGTAACCGGTACCATGATCCGATATCCCACTCAGTCGCAGTATCCTGATGTTATTACTAAGCTAGCCAGCCCTTTCCCTATCCTGGTAATGCTGAGTGCCAGGCTAGGTAGCAATAAATATCAATTTTGTATGTCATTGATTTAACTCGGTTTGGATTCGAACTCTAGATCTTCCACACGTGAAGCCTGTGCTCTACTGATTCAGATACTGATGATGATGATGATGATGATTGTTTGTTTGTTGTTTTACATCCTAGCAACATCTAAGGTCATATCAGGAGGGGTACCGACTTGTGACAGTGCGCACTCATGGCGACTTTATAGTGCTGTCCCACTGGGAAACCAGGCTGCTGGCAACATGACCCGATATCCCACTCAGTCACATTATCCTGACACTGAGCCAACCAGCCCTTTCCCTATCCTAATAATGCCGAGCGCCAGGCTAGGAAGCGACAAGTATAAATTTTTAAGTCATTGGTTTGACTCGACCAGGGTTCGAACCCACGATCTACCAGTACGGGAGACGGACGCTCTAACTCATTCGGCCATCCCGTCTGGTCAGTGATGATGATGGTTCGGTACCATGTTGACAACAAGCATCATATTTGTGTCATAATATTATAGTTTTTTTTCTACCGGAAGCAGCCTTCATAACATTATATTCCTCACATCCCTCACCATAGCTACCATATTCGCAGACAATAGCACATCTAGAGCCGTGTTCACACGGGAAAAGTTTAAAGCGATTTAGACAAGGCGAATCATATGAATCGATTTAGATGCGCGTTCACACGGGTTGAGTTTGAAAGTGTTTCGCGTTCACACGGGCAGTGCTTGAGTCGGTTTAAGGCAGAAGTGGATATCTGCGCATGAGCAAGTCCATACTAACCAGCGCCAGTTCGGTTAGTCGACGTCGGCATGAGAGAGTGTGGGTTCGACCTAGATATTTATAGACTGAATCATATTGTTTTGGAACCGTAAAAACTTCTGCTGGGCAGTGAAACCCTCAAAATAAATGATGAAAAAAATATCTGTGCACCTCTAGCCAGTTCATAGACCAAATTATATTATATAGTGTGACATGCTTAATCCGCCTCAAGTAAGTCGGTTGCGTTCACACGGGCGATATAAGTCGAATCATAAAATTCGGTTCATATAAACCACCTACAGAGGTGGTTTATAAAATCCGAATTATATGAGTCGATTCAGGCTTAAACCGCCTCAGCCACGCGTTCACACGCCACATGTGAGCCGAATTATACAAGTCGATTTTTATGATTCGAATTAACTGCCCCGTGTGAACACGGCTTAAGTACTGACATGGTTCAATGTTGATACACTTTGATGTATGTGGTCAGGTTGTTTTTTTGTCTTTTCACAACCCAGGGTATGTGACCAGACAGGATGGCTGAATGAGTTAGAGCGTCCGTCTCCCATGTTGGTAGATCGTGGGGTCGTGGGGTCGAACCCTAGTCGAGTCAAACCAATGACTTAAAAATTGATACTTGTCGCTTCCTAGCCAGGCGCTCGGCATTATTAGGATAGGAGAAGGACTGGTTGGCTCAGTGTCAGGATAATGTGACTGAGTGGGATATCAGGTCATGGTGCTGGCGGCCTGGTCTTCCAGTGGGGCAGCACTATAAAGTCGCCATGAGTGCGGACTGTCACAAGTCGGTACCCGTCCTTTTATGACCTTAGATGCTGCTAGGACGTAAAACAACAGCAAACAAACACACAAACAAAACCTATATGCAACAGTGAGGGTCTGGCTGAAACCTGTTATTGACGCACACACGTGAATGTGGCGAATCAGCGGAGACAAAGTCTCACCTTATGAAGTGATAAATGTGCTTGTTTGTTTTTATTTGTTGCAATGGCTTATGACAGTGCACATTCACGGTGACTTTATAGTGCTGCCCCACTAGGAGATCAGGTCACTGGCACTATGAATAGACTACATCACGGTTCCAACTGTGCATGCGCTGAAAACGGGGCCAGGAGCAAAGCAAAGGCATACGGCCATTGAGTTTGCCGATACGCGTAGGGCAAAACTGGTATTTTATTCAAAATAAATAGAAATACATAACAATTTGGCACAAACATGGACGGAAGGATGCAATATAATAATATAATGAATATGTTTAAGATACAACTCTCCATAATTAAGCATTTTGAGCTAAGAAACATACAATTTCAGTCACTTTACAGGCTGATGTTTACATCACCATTGATTAGTCAGAAGTAATTCTTGTTCTAAATATTAAAATGTAATAGATAACCAATATCTAATTAACCATACTCATTTTCTATTTCTACATATGTCATTAACCATAGGATATAATTAAAAACATGAATACAATAAGTAAAACTGACTCTGGCTATGGCTCTAACACTAGTCTGAGTGCCTAGATTTGTCTAAATCTAAATGCACATGGCATAAGATGTGCTGGTTATATTGATGTAAATGCAATGCTGGATAAAAGATTAATATCTTAATTTATGATATATATTTTTTTAGTTGGTATTCTATGTTTCAAACAAGAGCTGAGATGAGCTGAAACTAGCACATTTCATAGCTGCACCCAGTGTATTAGCATGTGCCATGTGCTTCTCGTGGCTTTGTTTTGCTCTGACGCATCCCACAATGCATCGCGCCGCTGGAACCGTGATGTAGTCTATTGATAGCCCACTCAGTCACATTATCCTGATACTAAGCAAGCCAGTCTTTGCAGTCTTGGCTATTAATGCCAAGCACCTGCCAAGTAGCAAACAGTACCAATTCTGTAATTTACTAGTTTGACTCACTTGGGGTTCGAACCCATGACCTTCCATATGTGAAAATCAGCCAGCTTCTTACTGATTCAACCACTCAAAACGCTTTGGTGGCCGGATGAGAAGTTATATAGCGGTGTCGCTTGAAGCGGTATCACTGTTCAGCATTCGAAATAAGGCCTGTCCGCTTCTCCAAGTCAAGTGAGAGTAGACACGGACAAGCAGAATACCGCTTGAGCTTTTCCGTTGGACAAGTGAGCCCTGGGAACAGTCAGTAACTCAGTGTGAAGTAATTTAGTAAAGTCATTAGAATGTAATTTGCATTATATATGACATTTGCTTTGTTTTATTTGTTTAGTTTTATTCCCATGGACATCGATAAACTGAGATAATATTAATAAGTACTGCAGAAAAGTGAAAATTCATGTGGACAAGTGAAAATCACACCAGACTTGTCGTCCTATAGACCTATTTCATATGATGTCAGCATAGGTATTTAGGTCAGTGCGCGTGCAGCTTGGCTGCAGGACGACACATAGGCCGCGTTCAGGCTACGTCTCGGAGGTGCCTCGGAGATGGCCATGACGTCACGCTAGTCTGAATGGCAAAAGCAGTTTGTTCTCTCGAAAATGGCCGCCCCCATAGGCAGTGGCCATTTGCAATGGAAAAGCTGCACTGTGATTGGCTGGAACCACTGAATGTGGCGGCCATTTTCGAGGCTCCTTCCAGCTCCAGAATGAAAAGGGAGGCGTCGCCGCGATGCACCCTGAACGCAAATAGGCCAAAAAGCATCGCCGCGACATCGCGGAGATGTCGCTGAGACAGACTCTGAACATGGCCCAGGTCACGCTTCAAACTCAATGCCAAGAGCAATCTTCCTACAGAAAAAGTGAAATATCTCTAAAACCACACCACCTAGAAACAAACTGCTTGGCACACATACAGAAAACATGTTTACCGAAGAGATTTTATTAAATTTATAAGGTTAGGGTTCTGTATTTCTATGAATTTTGAATAAAATTGACGTTTTGCACTGCGTGTACTGGCAAACTCAATGCATTGTCAATGGCTGTGAGCAATCTTCATACAGTAAAAGTGAAATATCTCTAAAACCACACCACCTAGACACAAACCGCTTGGCACACATAGAGAAATAAACAACCTATTTGTTTATGTCCCAATAAACCAACGCCTGAACCATCTCAACGCCTGAACCATCTCAAGATTAACACCGCTACTTTTGCTGTATTCATCTGAATCAAGCGCCTATCAGTATCACTGGTGGCAGACTCAAAATATGAACATGAATGCCAGCTCTGACAGAGTAAATGCAGAAAACATGGCCAGTGGGATTCCAGACTAGGATGTTTGTTTGTTTGTTGTTGTTTTACGTCCTAGCAACATCTCAGATCATATCAGGATGGGTACCGACTTGTGACAGTGCACATTCATGGCGACTTTAGAGTGCTGCCCCACTGGAAGACCAGGCCGCCGGCACCATGACCTGATATCCCACACAGTCACATTATCCTGACACTGAGCCAACCAGGGCCCATATGTATGAGCCAATTTTTAACCCGACCGGGGTTAAAGCAGGGTGCCGGGTTATCTAACCCCGGGGTTCCAAATGTGTCATGGGGGATGTATGTGACCAAAGCGCAGCTTGGTTAGCTAACCGATGCGCTATTTATAGATTTGGGAAATCCCTCTGAGATTCGTCGATTCGACAATCTGAATAACGCCGCCAATGCAGCGGCGGTGGCGTTAATATCGGTTCGAATTTAGGTTTAAATTGATAAAATTTCACTTATTGCGTATGTAATTCTGTTAAATATGGTCGCATTGAATAGATTTGGGCCTAATATATAGCTGCCGATTCGGCGGCGGCGGCGGCGGACAGTATGCATATCGACGTCGCTGCGGTGGTGGCTATTTGTTTACTTTACATTCGTCGATTCGACACTATTAATATCGCCGCCAATGCGGCGGTAGCCTTAATAACGCTTCGAATTTAGGGTTAAATTGATAAAATTTCACTTATTGTGTATCTAATTCTGTTAAATATGGTCGCATTGAATAGATTTGGCCATAATCGGTGCCTAACCCCACCTTTAACCCTGGTTTTGCTTGGGGTTAGCACAGGCGACTTTACGCTCGCCGAGTTAGTTTAACCCCGACACATACATACGCAGTTTTCGCCGCTAACCCGGGAAATCCGCACGATGCCGGGTTACGACCGCTAACCCGGGCTCATACATATAGGCCCAGTCCTTGCCCTATCCTAATAATGCCGAGCGCCAGGCTAGGAAGCGACACTAGGAAGTGACAGCAATAGTATCGAGATACTGATTTATATTAAAGCTGCATAACCCGATGTGTTTGAATTGCTGACATTTTTCTAGATGAATATATTAAGGCCCAGTCAGACCTTACCGGACTGTATACCGGACACCACCGGGCAAAGAATTGTCTAGTCTGGTGGTGTTCGGTGTCGAACTGTTGCAACGGCCACCAGACGAAACGGACGCTAAACGAATGCTAAACGGATGCTAAACGGACATTAACGAATAGTCAACGGACGAGAACCAGACGAGAACTGGACGGCAACCGAATGTCAAACAGACGGACCCGACACCAAACGGACACCAACCAGACAACAACCGGACACCTACCGGACTGTTCACGGATGCACCAAAAACCGACGGGCCGAATTCCCGCAGCACCGTCAACGGACTCTTCAGGATACAAAACGGTCACCTAACTGATGAGTAACGGACATGAAACAGACCAAACGGACAAAACGGACTTAAAACAGACACCAACCGTACACTTCAGTCCGGTGATGTTCGGTACAAGTTTTGTGGATGTTCAAAACTTGTACCGGACAGATAACGGACACGCCAGATGCCAACCGTATATAAACTGTACATTGCCGTATTTCACCGTTTTCTATCCGGTTCCTCAATACGGTGAGGTCTGACTGGGGCTTTAGGTTGATCGCTATGTTCTGCCTTACTTTTAATTCGAAGTAATTTTTATTATAAGTAGCCAACTTTGGAAATATTTTAATTGAAAACTTTCCAAATTAATGTTTAATATTTAATTCTCGTGCGCGCAAGTTATGGGGCTGTCACACTACGACGCTTCTCGCCGGCGACCCGTCAACGTGTGGTGTTTTTGGGCGATATTTGGTGAAATATGGAGAAGCGCTGGTGGCGCGTTATCGGCGCGTCGGTACACGTCGGTACACTATTTTGGACGTTGACGGTCGGCGGACAACGTCGGCGCGCGTTATTGGTCGCTGATTGTTTTGAACATGTCAAAAACTCCCAGCGACCGGCAACGCGCGGGAGTAAATGGGTAAGAACGCTAGGAGGACGTTAGGCGCACGTCGCGCTGCGTTGGACGCGCCGGAATAACATTATGGGAACGCTAGGAAGACGGCGCGCGCGCGGGAGGGTCGTTGCTCACGCGTTGCGCAAACTGGGCCGTTTTTGTTTTACGCCCTAGCAACATTTAAGGTTAAATGAAGACGTCGCGCCAAACTTTTTTTTTTTTTTCCCCAGCGCGTTGACACACGTTGGCCGCGCGCGCATAACGCGCCGCGCTGACGCCGATCTTTTCCCCCAAACCGCCGAAAAGTTTGACGTTTCTCGACGCGCAACATAATACTTTCAACGCTGACGGGTCGCCGAGAGAAGCGTTGTAGTGTGACAGGCCCATTAGGCTTCAGCAGTAACAGGTTTGATTGAATTGACTTGGTATGCCTGTAGGTTTGGATCCGCTCTGACAGGTCGAGGATAGTTCGTTGGTTGTTGTTGTTTTACGGCCTAGTAACATCTAAGGTCATATCAGGATGGACCGACTTGTGACAATGCATATTGATGGCGACTTAATAGTACTGGTGGGCATGCTCAAAGTTCTGGAGCACCATTCCGTTCTAGCTCAGCCATTCTGTTCGTAAAAAGTTGTTACCTACGTCCATTCTGTTCACACACAGTTTGAGTCCGTTCAGCAACATTTTCAAGAACGTAGTGAGAACTAGTTTGGTGTGATGGCGGTATTAGACATCGGATTCAAACCCCGGCGTATTTTCTGTACCCCTCCCCCCCGGCCCCACACTCGCACACATACAGTACACACATACACTCATACACACATATACACATAGATGCATACATGCAGACACACATACACTCCTACACACATCCACACATACAGTACACACATGCATGCATACACAGACACACATACACACACGTACACGCACATACACACATGCACACATACACACACATGCATACACACATACACCCATCCATGCAGACACACATACACTCATACACTCATACACACAACCACACAACCACACATACAGTACACACATGCACACATACACATACACACATACACCCACATACACACATACACACACGCATACACACATACACACATACATGCAGACACTCATACACTCATACACACAACCACACATACAGTACACACATGCACGCATACACATACACACATACACACACATACGCACATACACACATGCACACATACATACACACACACGCATACACACATACACCCATACATGCAGACACACATACACTAATACACTCATACACACAACCACACATCCACACATACAGTACACACATGCACGCATACACATACACTCATACACCCACATACACACGCACACACACATACGCACATGCACACATACAGTACACACATACAGTACACACATACACACATACAGGCTCGTGACGGGAACCAGCGTGAGCCTGTGATCCCTGCTGGTCGCCTCAGCCAATCAGAACGCTGCTAGAGCGAGTCACCAACAGCGGGGTCTTAAGGCCCTGTGACACTACGACGTATGGCGGCGCCGTGTGCATAACGTGTCGAAATTATTTGAAAATCAAAATAGGTCGGCATATGGTGAACATTTTGCACCGCGGGGTGTCCCAGCAATGTATGAAGCATACGGGCAGCGTATGGCTGGCATATGTCTACCGTATCCCTACTATATATCGATGTATCCGTATCCCTACCATATATTGGCGTATTGTGACGGTTGAAGGTGACAGGTCCAGCGTATGAGTAACGTATGCTGATGTATCCCTAACGTGCTCCTAACGTATGCTGACGTACCCCTAATGTACACGTAGCATATGACTATGAGGAACGTATGAGCCACACGTCGACACACGTTGAAAATTTTGAACATGCACAAAAATTGTTTTGGAGCCTCGACGCATGCTGATGTAAGACGACGTATAACGCCGTGTCCCGAACGTACCGACGTATGCCCAATGTATATGTAACAAGTTGAAAACTTTGAACATGCACACACATTTTTTAGCGGCTCGACCTACGCCGACCTATGACGCCGTATCCCGAGCATACTCAACGTATGCCCAACGTATACGTAACCTATGACGCCGTATGTCGACGTGTTGGTCGAAAATCGCATACGTCGGCATAAGCTAATGCCATACGCTGTAGTGTGACAGCCCCTTAAGTAGCAGCCGACGCACAATAGACTACATCACGGTTCCGACTGCGCATGTGCCGAAAACGGCCTTGGGAGCAAAGCAAAGGCGTACGGCCATTGAGTTTGCCCATACGCGCATTGAAAAACGTCAGTTCTATTCAAAATTAATAGAAATCCCAAACCCTCACCTTATCAATTTAATATAATCTTTTTGTTAAACCTGTTTTCTATATGTGTTCCAAGCGGTTTGTGCCCAGGTGTTGTGGTTTTATCAATATTTTACTTTTCCTGTATGGAGATCGCTCACTGCCATTGACAATGCATTGAGTACTCTGGCTATGGCTCTAACACTAGTCTGAGTGCCTAGATCTTTCTAAATCTAAATGCACATGGCATAAGATGTGCTGGTTATATTGATGTAAATGCATTGCTCGATAAAAGATTAATATCTTAATTTATTATATATATTTTTTTAGTTAGTATTCTATATTTCAAACAAGAGCTGAGATGAGGTGAAACTAGCACATTTCATAGCTGCATCCAGTGTATTAGCATGTGCCATGTGCCATATTTAACAGAATTACATATGCAATAAGTGAAATTTTATCAATTTAACCCTAAATTCGAACCCTTCTTAAGGCTACTGCCGCATTGGCGGCAATATCAATAGTTATATTTTCGAATCGACGAACGTATAGTCAACAAACCGCCGCCGCCGCCAGTATGGAAAGCGACGTCGATGCGGCGGTGGCGACGATTTGTTTACTTTACGTTCGTCGATTCGAAAATATAACTATTGATATCGCCGCCAATGCGGCGCTAGCCTTAAGAAGGGTTCGAGTTTAGGGTTAAATTGATAAAATTTCACTTATTGCGTATGTAATTCTGTTAAATATGATCGCATTGAATAGATTTGACCATAATCGGTGCCTAACCCCACCTTTAACCCTCCTTTCGCATGGGGTTAGTGCAGGCGACTTTAAACTCGCCGAATTAGTTTAACCCAGACACATACATACGGACTTTTCGCAACTAACCTGGGAAATCTGCACAACGCCGGGTTACGACCGATAACCCGGCCTCATACATATAGGCCCAGATGGGATGGCCGAATGAGTTGAGCGTCCGTCTCCTGTCTTGGGAGATCAGGGGGATCCGAACCCATGAGTTTGTGGGTTCGAACCCTGACCGAGTCAAACCAATGACTTAAAAATTGATACGTGCCGCGTCCTAGCCAGGCACTCAGCATTATTGGGATAGGACAAGGACTGGTTGGCTCAGTGTCAGGATAATGTGACTGAGTGGGATATCAGGTCATGGTGCTGGTGGCATGATTTCCCAGTGGGGCAGCACAATAAAGTCACCATGAGTGTGCACTGTCACAAGTTGGTACCCGTCCTGATATAACCTTAGATGTTGCTAGGATGTAAGACAACAACAAACAAAACAAACAATCTCCCCTTTTCCACCTCTCGGTTTCCAATCCCCCCCCCCCCCCCTTCCCCTACCCCCTTACTCCCCCCTCCGTACCCCCCGTTACCTACCACCACACCGAGGCTTCTTCCAGCCCCCCCCCCCCCCCCCCCCCCCCCCCCTCCCCATCCGGTTTTAAAAAGTTGAGCGTCCGTCTCCCGTTTTGGTAGATCGAGCAATTCGAAACCACGGGTTCAAACCCTGGTCGAGTCAAACCAATGATTTAAAAATTGATACTTGTCGCCTCCTAGCCAGGCGCTCGGCATTAATACAATAGAGAACGGACTGGTTGGCTCAGTGTCAGGATAATGTGACTGAGTACGATATCAGGTATTGATGCCAGCAGCCTGGACTCCTAGTGAGGCATCACTATAGTATAGTAGCCATGAGTGCGCACTGTCCCAAGTCGGTACCCGTCCTGATATGACCTTAGATCTTGCCACACCCACGCCCACATCCACGCCCACGCCCATGCACACACCCACGCCCACGCACACACCCACGCCCACGCACACACCCACGCCCATGCACACACCCACGCACACACCTATACCCACCCAAACACGACACCAGCGGCTCCCGAACAATCAGGTGCCTCGTGTATCAGCGCCCAGCCTGCCAGTGCGAACTAGCCAATCAGTGCGCGGCTTACAAATTGTGCGTCGAATAGACTACATCACGGTTCCAGCGGCGCGGTGCATTGTGGGATGGGTGTGGGGAGGTAGGAAGGGAAGAGAAGGGAAGGGAGAGGAGGGGTAAGGGGAGAGGAGGGGAAGGGGTCGGAAGGGAGGGATGAGAAGGGGGAGGTAGGAAGGGAAGAGAAGTGAGAGGAGGGGTAAGGAGAGAGGAGGGGAAGAGGGGGAAGGGAGAGAGGAGAAGCGGGAGCTAGGGAAGGGAAGGAGAAGGGAGAGGAGGGGTAAGGGGGAGGAGGGAGGGGAAGAGGGGGAGAGGGAGGAGAGGAGAAGCGGGAGGTAGGAAGGGAAGAGAAGGGAGAGGAGGGGTAAGGGGAGAGGAGGGGAAGGGGTCAGAAGGGAGGGATGAGAAGCGGGAGGTAGGAAGGGAAGAGAAGGGAGAGGAGGGTAAGGGGAGAGGAGGGAAGAGGGGGAAGGGAGAGAGGAGAAGCGGGAGGCAGGAAGGGGAGGGAGGGAGGAGGAGGGGAGAGGGAGGGGAGAGGAGGGGGAGGGGAGGGAAGGGAGAGGGTAGGGGGAGGAGGGAGGGGGGAAGGGGAGGGAAAGGGAGGAGGAGGAGAAGGGGGAGAGGAGGGAAGGGAAGGGAGGGGAGAGGGGGGGGGGAGGGAGAGGAGGAGAAGGGGAGGTAGGAAGGGAGAGAGAAGGGAGAGGAGGGGGAAGGGGAGAGGGAGGGGAAGGGGGCGGAGGGAGGGAGGAGAAGGGGGAGGTAGGAAGGGAAGAGAAGGGAGAGAGGGGGAAGGGGTGGGGAGGGGAGAGGAGGAGGGGGAGAGAGGAAGGGGAGGAGGGAGAGGAGGGGAGAGGGGAGAGGAGGGGAAGGGGTCGGGAGGGAGGGATGAGAAGGGGGAGGTAGGAAGGGAAGAGAGGGAGAGGAGGGGAAGGGGAGAGGAGGGGAAGGGGTCGGAAGGGAGGGAGGAGAAGGGGGAGGTAGGAAGGGAAGAGAAGGGAGAGGAGGGGTAAGGGGAGAGGAGGGGAAGAGGGGGAAGGGAGAGAGGAGAAGGGGAGGTGGGAAGGGAAGAGAAGGGAGAGGAGGGGGAAGGGGAGAGGAGGGGGAAGGGAGAGAGGAGAAGCGGGAGGTAGGAAGGGAAGAGAAGGGAGAGGAGGGGTAAGGGGAGAAGGGGGAAGGGAGGGATGAGATGGGGAGGTAGGAAGGGAAGAGACGGGAGAGGAGGTGTAAGGGAGGGGAGGGGAAGGAGTGGGAAGGGAGAGATGAGAAGGGGGAGGTGGGAAGGGAAGGGAGAGGAGGGGTAAGGGGAGAGGAGAAGGGTGGGAAGGGAGGGGTGAGAAGGGGGGGTAGGAAGAGAAGGGAGAGGAGGGGTAAGGGGAGAGGAGGGGAAGGGTAGGGGTGCTGGAAAGCTTGGTTACTGGCGGGGAAAAACTGAATGTTTCAAGAACGACTTCCGGTTGCGATGAACATGGGCCAAAAGAAGAGGCAGCGAATCGCTGAAACTGGAGCTGCTCTGAACACAAATAATGAAGACCTGAGTGGATGGGACCCAGAGGATTTGCTTGTTTGTTGGAGTTTTACACCCTGGGGACATCTACGGTCATATCAGGAGGGGTATCGACTTAGTCAGGACCCCGAGGATGGAGTTGGAACCCTGGTTGGGCCATGACTAGAAGCTGCTCATACTGTAGATAAAAGATTCACCCCGTACTTGCAGTAGGGGTGAATGACAATGTAGTTTAAATACGGGCGAAAATTGCTTTAGTATGGAACAGGAAGCGGAATTCCTGGTTCCAGTATCAAATGGCTACTTACAAGTTATATCGGCACAGAGTTGGTGAAATGTGAGAGAATGCAAAAAGACATAGTGGTGATGATAGAATGCTGTCGATTTAACTTCTAAAGTTCATTATATTTTGCTACTCAAACATAGCGGGTAAATATGAAGATGTATATGAAGAATATATTTGGTTCTTAAATTAGAATTGATGTGCTGATTTCATTTACCCAGCCTTTCGCCACTTTTTCTAATGGATAGTTTTTCACCTCTGCTGCAATTATGGCGTTAATCTTTTATCTACTCATCCTGCTGAATCAGTAGAGCGCAAGCTTCCTGTGCTGAAGGTCGGGCATTCCAATCCCACCCGAGTCAAACCAATGACTTACAAAATTGCCACCTGTCGCTACCTAGCCTGGGGTTTGGCATTAATAGGATAGGACAAGGACAAGGACTGGTTAGAACAGTATTAGGATAATGTCAGTAGACTGTGTGATGTCGGGTTATGATGCCAGCACGTGGTCTCTCAGTGGGGCAGCACTATAAAGTCACTATGAGTGCACACCGACACAATTTGATACCCGTCTTGATAGGACCTTAGATGTTGCTAAAATGATAAACAACAACAAACAAGGAAACTGATCATCATGTAACAGTGGGGACGCAACATGTGGTGTTCTCTGTGGTGGAGTGGTTAGAGTGTCTGACCTTTTTCTAGGTCGGACTCTAATCTGAAGGTCGGTGGTTCGATTCTCCATGCCCCCACCTCTGCCACTTTGGATTTCCACCGCTGTGTATAACTTACAGCATCATCAAAGGCTCGTTGCTCTGATACCATGTCTATGTGGTGTGGGAGGTTAAAAATCCCTTGGGTCGGTAAAAGTGTAGGCTCGGGCTTTCTATCGACAAACTGTCTAATGGTGAAAACAAGTCTATTCAGACTTATCCATGATAGGCAGTATAAATCTTCAAGAACTATCTCAATTTTAATTTACATAATCAGATGGAAGTCTGAAACTTTGATAAACCAAGGAATTTGTATTTATGTGATGTATAATGCATTATGCGAGTATAAAGGCGTGGAAGGGAATTATTTCCTTATTATTATTATTGTTTTATTATTATTATTATATATATAATATTTTGTTATGGTCCATTAGTTGATGAAGTGGGGGAATGTTCAATCGTGGACAGCAGATGGGATGGCCGAATGAGTTAGAGCGTCCGTCTCCCGTGTTGGTAGATCGTTTGGTCATGGGTTCGAAGCCTGGTCGAGTCAAACCAATCACTTAAAATTGATACTTGTCGCTTCCTAGCCTGGCGCTCGGCATTATTAGAATAGGACAAGGACTGGTTCGCTCAGTGTCAGGATAATGTGACTGGGTGGGATATCAGGTCATGATGCTGGTGGCCTGGTCTCCCAGTGGGGAAGCACTATAAAGTCATCATGAGTGTGCACTGTCACAAGTCGTTAACCGTCCTGATATGACCTTAGATGTTGCTAGGACGTAAAACGACAACAAAACTTAACCAAAATCAGTAATCCTCCTATTGGTTTGCAGATCTGGGTGTGGGGCATGGGGGGGGGGGGGGGGGGGGGGTCGGCGGGGGGAGGAGGGGAGAGGGGGGTAGTGGGTCACCTGACTCCCCCCAAACCCTGATACTCCTATATCATCACCGGAAGCAGTAGCCGAATCAGTAGAGCGCAGGCTTCCCATGCGGAAGGTCGGGAGTTCAAATTACAGCTGAGTCAAATCAATGACTTTGCAAAATTGATACTTGTCGCTACCTAGCCTGGTGTTCGGCATTAATAGGATTTGGCAAGGACTGGTTGGCTGAGTATCCGGATAATGTGACTCTGCGGGATATCGTGTCATGATGCAAAGGCCTGATCTCCCAGTGGGGCAGCACTATGAAAGTCGCAATGAGTGCACACTGTCGCAAATCTGTAAGTACCCGTCCTGACATGACTGTAGATGTTGCTAGGACGTGAAACAACAACAAACAGACAAATCCGATCTCATCACCATCCCTGGGGCTTCCTCCAGATTTGCGCTAATTCTCCAAGTCCAACCACAAATAGAAGACAGGAAGGAGCGGCAGGCCGTGCTTAGCGCGCAACGCCTGCTGGGAATATTGATGAAGTCTTTATATTGGGGGGCTGGGCGGGGGGGGGGGGTAGGGGGGGGGGTGATATTATGGGATGGATAACCCATGCTGTATGCGATGGATACAGTTCATCTTCTGAGATTTTTACTGACTTTTTTCTGTCTTTTTTTTCCTCTTCTTTTTTCTTTCTTTCTTTCTTTCTTTCTGTCTTTCTTTCTGTCTTTCTTTCTTTCTTTCTTTCTTTCTTTATCTCTTTCTTTCTTTCCTTCTTTTTTTCTTTCTTTCTTTCCTTCTTTTTTTTCTTTCTTTCTTTCCTGCCTTTGTTCATTCATTATTTTTTCCCTCCTTTCTTTATTACTTCCTTCGCTTCTTTCTTCCTTTCCTTCTTTCTTTTCTTCTTTCATTCTTTCCTTCCCTCTTTCTTTCCTTCCTTTTCTTCTCTCCCTTCTTTCTTTCCTTCTTCCTTTACTTCGTTCTTTTCTTTCTTTCTTTTCTTTCTTTCTTGCTTTCTTTCTTTCCTTCTTTCTCTCCTTCATTCTTTTCTTCTTTCATTCTTTTCTTTCTTTCCTTCTTTCTCTACTTTGTTCTTTTCTTTCTTTCTTTCTTCTTTTCTTTCTTGCTTTCTTTCTATCTCATTCAAGTTAGTCTATGAATCAATCATTTGCAATTATCATAATATTTATCATTTTTTAGGGATTTCGATTCGATGAGGATGTTGAAATTTATTTCAGTGGTCAAATTGCCAGAAGGGATGGCCGAATGAGTTGAGTGCGACAGCTCATGGGGTTCACCAACCAGACAGGTGGCCGAATGAGTTACAGCATCCGTCTCACGTGTTGATAGACTGTGGGTTCGAACCCTGGTCGAGTCAATCCAATGACTTAAAAAGTGATACTTGTCACTTCCTAGCCGGGCGCTCGGCATTATTAGGCCAGGGCAAGGATTGGTGTGCTTAGTGTCAGGATAATGTGACTGAGTGGGATACCAGGTCATGGTGCTGGTGGCCTGATTTCCCTGTGGGACAGCACTATAAAGTTGCCATGAGTGCACACTGTCACAAGTCGGTACCCGTCCTGATATGACCTTCGATGTTGCTAGGATGTAAAACAACAACAAACAAACAAATCACGCATGAATCTCACTTCTCCCTGCACTTGATGCTAAATGTTACTTGTTAGACCATTCTCTGTTCCATCCTTCAAGTATACATCCCACCAAGAATTCAGACTACTGGGCCTGGGACAAGTGATGCGTACATATATATGTGTATACATACAAACATGCACACATACACACACATATGTATATGTATATATATATATATTATAATTTACTTAACTTCATGCACAATTGCAGTCACATTGTGCTAATAACGGTTCTGTATTAGATCAAATACCATTTCCTGTGTGTGTATATGTATGTGTGTACCTATCATTCTATGTTGTGTGAACACGCCAACTCCCAGCTTCAGTCCCAACTTCTGGTTGTGCAAACACGCCAACTCCCAGCTTCAGTCCCAACTTCTGGTTGTGTAAACACGCCGGCTCCCACCTTCAGTCCCAACTTCTGGTTGTGCAAACACGCCAACTCCCAGCTTCAGTCCCAACTTCTGGTTGTGTAAACACGCCAACTCCCAGCTTCAGTCCCAACTTCTGGTTGTGTAAACACGCCGGCTCCCAGCTTCAGTCCCAACTTCTGGTTGTGCAAAGATGCCAGGTTCCAGCTTCAGTCCCAACTTCTGTTTGTGTAAACATGCCAGGTCCCATCTTCAGTCCCCACTTCTGGTTGTGTAAACACGCCGGGTTCCAGCTTCAGTCCCCACTTCTGGTTGTGTAAACACGCCAGCTCCCAGCTTCAGTCCCCACTTCTGGTTGTGTAAACACGCCAGGTTCCAGCTTCAGTCCCCACTTCTGGTTGTGTAAACACGCCGGCTCCCAGCTTCAGTCCCCACTACTGGTTCCCAGCTTCAGTCCCAACTTCCGTTTGTGTAAACACGCCGGCTCCCAGCTTCAGTCCCAACTTCCGTTTGTGTAAACACGCCGGCTCCCAGCTTCAGTCCCCACTTCTGGTTGTGTAAACACGCCGGGTTCCAGCTTCAGTCCCCACTACTGGTTGCGTAAATACGCCGGCTCCCAGCTTCAGTCCCCACTTCTGGTTGTGTAAACACGCCGGGTCCCAGCTTCAGTCCCCACTTCTGGTTGTGTAAACACGCCGGGTCCCAGCTTCAGTCCCCACTTCTGGTTGTGTAAACACGCCGGCTCCCAGCTTCAGTCCCAACTTCCGGTTGTCTAAACACTCCGGCTCCCAGCTTCAGTCCCCACTTCTGGTTGTGTAAACACGCCAGGTTCCAGCTTCAGTCCCCACTTCTGGTTGTCTAAACACTCCGGCTCCCAGCTTCAGTCCCCACTTCTGGTTGTGTAAACACTCCGGCTCCCAGCTTCAGTCCCCACTTAGGTACCAGCAGACCCGAAAGACACAGACAATACGCGATCTGGGTACTGAGCCCTTCCTGTTCCACTCAAGTGGGTTTAGCTGGTCGGGGAGAATGGGGGCGCGTGTGTGTTTGTGTTTGTTGGGGTTTTACATCCTGACAACATCTAAGGTCACATCAGAATGGGTACCGTCTTGTTATATTTAACGACGCCTCTAGAGCAGATTTATTTTTGCGTCTTCAGTTATTGGACGTCAAACGACTTGTGACAGTGCACACTTATGGCAACTTTTATAGTGCTGCCCCACTGAGGAGCCCAGGCCACCAACACCGTGACCCTTGTGACAGTGTGCACTCATGGTGACTTTATAGTGCTGTCCCACTGGAAGATCAGCCCGCCAGCACCATACACTTGATATCCCACTCTGTCACATTATCCTGACACTGAGCCAACCAGTCCTTGTCCTATCCTAGTAATGCAGAGCGCTAGGCTAGGTAGTGGCAAGTATCAGTTTAGTAAGTCATTGGTTTGACTCGGCCGGGTTTCAAGCTCCCGACCTTCCGCACAGGAAGCCTGCGCTCTATTGCTTGGGCTACCATATTCGGTGTGTGTGTGAGGAGAGGGGGGTGTTTCTGAGAAGGGCTGGGGGAAGGGATTTGGCGGAGTGGGGGGTGGGGGGTGGGGAGTGATGAGGAGGTAAAGAAACGGGTCTTTCTTCTCTTGCAGACTAAAGGTATTTGTTTGACTTGGGGGTGCGGGATGGGGGAGGGGTGAATGGAGCAGGGGGGAGGGGGGAGGTGGAAGCCGAGGGGGGGAGAGTGTTTAGTTGTAGTAGTAATGGTAGTACGCCTCTCATATATTAACAGTGTATACTGTATATGTCCCAATAGAAGCACGCTACACAATAGAAGCACACACCCCATTTAGAGATTGGAAGCGCGCACAAATTTACGATCATATTCAGACTGAATGCACATAAAATAAGACGATCCCACTATTAGGCATGACACTCTTCGCAGAGGCACTGACAACACACACCGACAACTCAAAATTTACGATCATATTCAGACTGAATGCACATAAAATAAGACAATACCACTTTATTTCAGAGGCACGACAAAAACAAATCAAAATTTACGATCATATTCAGACTGAATGCACATAAAATAAGACAATCCCACTTTATTTCAGAGGCACGACTAAAACAAATCCATGAAATTATTTAACTTTGAATAGATGTGCATCCATGTGTCTGCACTTGTGCAGTGCGCATCTATTGGGACATATACGGTATATTATATACGAAAGATGCAGGTATTGCAATACCTCAGGGAGTTTGACGCCCCTGCCCTGCAGAGTTGTAAACCAATGCCTTGTGGTACAGGTTCTTGACAAAACCGAAGTCTAAGGGAGCAAACCCTGAACAGAAAACCATGTCACTGTGGCAGCATTAAGGGCGTTGGATGTATGGAACTCCCAACATCTCCCGACCAGCCACTGCATGGACAAATAGTTTTGTGCCTGTCTGGACATGTTCTTGCCGGTGTGAGACCTCTATTTGCTCCCCAAGAGAGTGCCGCTGGTAACTTGCAAAAGCCAGCAGCACTTCAACAATTTTGCAGGCAGCTTTCATGAAATGATACCATCGAGAGAAACCTGAAGCTGAGAGACATTAAGACCGACTCATGGACATCACTGTCACAGCAGAGAGCGAAATGGAGAGCGGCAGTCAAGTAATGAAAGCAGTCTTTGTCGCATTGTGACTGACAGCATGATGATGATGATGATGATGATGATGATGATGATGATGATGATGATACGAAAGATCAAAGCATAAACTTTTTTTAATGAAAACACTTCCCTAAATTTGATCAGACATATCTAACTTAGACATGGGTTCATGCGCTTGTTAAGCTTTTATAGCAGTTTGGAAATACTGTACTTTGCTGTTTTACTATTTGTTAACAAAGCCTGTAGACTAAAGCTAGGATTCCTTATATGCGGTATGCGGCATGCGAATGTCGTATATGCGGCGTAGATATCTGCCAACCCCCAACATTTGTTGGGGTTTTTCCTCCAAATTTGTGAAGGAAGAATATTGGTTTCTATGGCAAACGCAGCAGCATTCACATTCGCATGCCACACCGATTCAGTTGCTGCATTTGCATTTGCATTTGCATTTGCATTTGCATTTGCATTTGCATTCAGAGGCATGGAAGCACCCCTATTCACTTAGATGCTTTTCCATTTTTTGCCGCATTCGCATTCGCATGCCGCATACCACGTGTAAGGAATGCTAGCTTAATGCCCGAATTTTGGTGTACACACCAAAATTAATTTAGCATATTTTCTTTTAAATATATCTAAGGTTAGGCCTAACCATCTATAATAAAAGTGACTCCAATCTAATGTCAAATATATGTGTAGCTAACCTAATATATTTATCTGAAAAATATGACAGAAATTCAAAATTAGTGGATTATGAAACTTGAATATAACATTCGCACTGTTTTGGAGGTGTATTGGTGGGGGGAGGGGGGCCGGGGGCTTAGTTTCCATCTAAATCCTGGTACTCGTTTTATTAATGTAACTTCCACACAACAGACACGTGAAGCAACTAACACACAACACACACACACACACGTAGACACACACACCAGCATACACAATGAATACAACATACACAAGAACACACACAACACACACATACAGCAATACATATACACAGCACATCACACAACACACACAAGACAACACATGTACACAACACATACACCAGACACACACCACACACCACAACACACATACACCACACAACACACATACACACATACACCACACATAGACACACACCCGCATACACAATGAATACAACATAGACAAGAACACACACACCACACACATACAGCAATACACATAAACAGCACAGCACAACACACAACACACACCACACACACAACACACACAACACACATACACCACACATACACCACACAACACATACACAACACAACACACATACACCACACACACCACACACACACCACCAGCACAACACACAACATATGTACACCACACATCCCAACACACACTACACATCACAACACACATACACCACACAGCACACCACACATACACCACATGTACAACACACAGCACATCACAACACACATACACCACAGAGCATAATACACACACAACACATACACCACACTACACACATACACCATATATACACCACACAGCACAACACACATACACCACACATACACCACACATCACAATACACATACATCACACATACACCACACATCACAATACACATACATCACACATACACCACACACCACAATGCACAATACACATACACCACCCATGCACAGCACAACATACATACACCACACATACAGCATAACACACATACAACAACACACACATTACACTGCATATACAACAACAATCATTCAACACATACATAACACATACAACACACACAACACACTACACAACATTTGCATCACACACACACACACACAATACATCAACCACATGCAGGAAACTATCACCTACACAAACATTGGTGAAAGTACGAATGATCCCCTCACCCCCTCACCCCCTCACCCCCTCACCCCCTCACCCTCTCACCCTCTCACCCTCTCACCCCCTCACAACCTCACCCTCTCACCTCACCCGCTCACCCTCTCACCCCCTCACCCTCTCACCCTCTCACCCCCTCACCCTTTTGTTGTTGAAGATATATACTGCCTATCATGGATAAGCCTGAATAGGCTTGTTTTCACCATTAGACAGTTTGTCGATAGAAAGCCCGAGCCTACACTTTTACCGACCGAAGGGATTTTTTACCTGCCACACCACATAGACATGGTATGAGAGCAACCGGCCTTTGATGACACTGTAAGTTATACACAGCGGTGGAAATCCAAATTGGCAGAGGTGGGGGCACACCCCCTCACCCTCTCAACCCCTCACCCTCTACCCCCTCACCCCCTCACCCCCTCACCCTCTCACCCCCTCACCTCCCCACCCTCTCCTCACCCTCTCACCCTCTCACCCCGTCACCACCCCACCACTACCACCACCACCAATCCCCGTCACTCATTTAGACAGGTGCAGGCAAAGTGTCGCTGCTCTGTAGGAATCGAGACGAACAGAACGTGAAAGTTTAAGCGCACCAAATGTGCCTGTGGCAGTGGTTCGGTGTGGGGCGGGGTGTGAGTGCGTGTGAGAGTGTGTGTGTTTGGGGCGGGGGGTGAGTGTGTGTGTGGGGGGGCTGAGTGTGTGTGTGGGGGGGGGGGCAGTGTGAGTGTGTGTGTGTGTGGGGGGGGGGGTGTCCGCGTGCTAGCCTGCGTCCGTTTTGTAAGCACCCACCCACCCACACACACACACTTTACACAAGAACCCAGTACGTTGTGGGGCCTCAGCCTAATTTTCACTAACAATAGGTACTCCAAAGTGATGTCTATTTTCAACAGGTCAGTATTGCAAGTTATATATCTGTACGGATCTTTTAAATTGGATCTCAATGATATCAAAATCATTTAGATCGATTGAATAGCTGCAAAGATATGAGTGTTTAAAGATTGATTTTTTTACCCCGATTTGTGCACATTTCCAAATTAGCCAAATCTTGGTTTTTAGGGTCCCACCTAGATGCTACTTTGTATATGATCTGTCCACTATCAAAGAATCTCATTCTCTATAGTACAAATAAGAAGCACAATTTTTTACAGACCATCACTGTTAGTATTCTTTCTGAAATTTCATGTCAAACTTGCTAAATTCCTTAATTTCCAACAACCACCAATAATAAATTCAGTAAAATAAAGAAAAATAGCATAACTCCCATTCTAATTGTCCTATCACAGCAATCTGTATACCAACATAACCAGAATTAAAAGCTCTACATGATGACATAATTTTCTAACTGATCAGAGAAAGAAAGCCAACATTCACTTTTAGGCATCGCGAGCTGACAATAATTTAATAAAATTAAGAAAAATAGCATAACTCCCATTCTAATTGTCCTATTACTGCAATCTTTATACCAAAATAACCCCAGAATTAAAAGCTCTACATGATGACATCATTTTCTAACTGATCAGAGAAAGAAAGACAACATTCACTTTTAGGCATCGCGAGCTGACAATAGCCACATTCTTGCAGCAGTCACTTCTCAGACCAACCTTGATGCGCATAATATAAATCTCAACCAAATATTGTTCTGGTTAGGTAGAGGAAGACTTAAGCTTTCTGATGATATAATTTTCAAAACGATCCTGATCAATTTTCAAGGAGGATTAATGTCTTAATGTTTTCAGTCCTTCAGTTCAATCAAATTTCCCACTAAAAAACACCCATGCTTGATATGCTAATGAAGCCTAGTTTCTTCTCTGTCTTTCATTGGTGGTTATTTTTAGCTCAGGTCACTGTACTCACCAAGGTATCAATTTTAGGGAAGGGAGTAGCTCAGACTGGATGAAAACAAACTCGGCAAGCATGCTCAGAGCTGCCAATGGTACCCCCCAACAAGTGTCCATTGACTGTAATTTATTTCATAATAATAATTAAAAATCAGATACCCTAAAGGACAAAAGAACAAGCTTTAATTTCATATAAATTTTATTTCAAACCAAGCAGAATTAGTGAAGATTGGAGTGTTTTTAAAAGGGTTAAAATATGTCAAATTTTGCACTGCGGACACTGTACACGCCCACTTTTGAGTACCTACTAACAACTAATTGATAACCCCACCCACTGCCTAACTAATTCCATCCTCACTTCACTTCTTCCTCCGGCCTTGGCCGGACTTAGTGTGCATACCGGTGAATCTGGAGGGACTGAAGTTTGGATCCTGTTCAAGTCAAACCAATGACTTATATAATAGGTACCTGTTGCTGATCGGCGCTTGGCGTTATGACATCAGGACAGGGTCTGGGTGCACAGTGTCAGGGTAATGTGACTGTGTGCGACATCAGGTCATGGTGCCGGTGGTCTGATTTCCCAGTGGGGCAGCACTATAAAGTCACCATGAGTACGTGCTGTCACAAGTCGGTGCATGTCCTGGTATGGCCTAGGGTCTTACTGCGGCGTAAAACTACACCAACCAAAGTGCCTACCTCGGCCCTCTCAGAGGACTGGTTGGGCTCTTAGGCTGCCTTTTTCTTTCCCTCCCCCCCCACCCCCACCTCTCCCCCCCTATCGCCCCAATTTCTCTGACCACTACCCATCAGAAGCCAACTCCTGACCACATGGGACCACTTTCAGTGGTCCCATGTGGTACGGATTTGCAGCCTTCAGTGGGCCAATGCGACTGAAAACTCCCCAAAAACAAACAATCTTAATTCCTCTCCATTGCTACTGTCGTGGGGGGAGATGTAAATGGGTTTGTTTGTTTGTTTGTTTGTTGTTTTACATCCTAGCAACATCTAAGGTCATATCAGGATGGGTACCGACTTGTGACAGTGCGCACTCATGGCGACTTTATAGTGCTGTCCCACTGGGAAACCAGGCCGCCGGCACCATGACCTGGTATCCCACTCAGTCACATTATCCTGACACTGAGCACACCAGTCCTTGCCCTATCCTAATAATGCCGAGCGCCTGTAAATGGGAAATATTGTGCCTAGAGCGGGACTCGAACCCACATCTCTTTGCATTCCGGGCCAGTGTGCTAACCATTACACCACCTAGGCTCCCTGATATCACCTACCTGTCTATGTGGTTACTTGCCTGAGAGATCAGTGCAGACTACTACACTCGTCCCCCTGGAATTGTAAGTATTTTAATGCTTACAATTACATACATACAGGCAATGCACTAACACATACATACACAGGGTAGGTTCAACAACCATACAGCGCATAGCTTCTATAGGATCATGGTCACGGCAACCAGTGTCGTGGGGGGGGGGGGGTGATGAAAATGGGAAATATTGTGCCTAGAGCGGGACTCGAATCCACATCTATTTGCATTCCAGGTCAGTGTGCTAACCATGACACCACCTAGGCTCCCTGATATCACCACACTACCCACGCCTACCTGTCTATGTGGTTACTTGCCTGAGAGGTCGGTACAGAGTACTACACAACCCTACAGCAGAACTCCCCCCTCCCCCACACACATATATACACCTTCTGCATAGAAGGGTATACTAAGTCAATTTAATAGGACCTGTTACTGCTGAAAATCTAGGCTATCAGAATGTTGATTAGATAAAAGATTCACCCCGTACTTCCAGTACAGGGGTGAAACCAACCCATTAGAAAAGCTGGTGAAGAATTTCAACATGCTGGGTTAATTAACTGAGCTGGTAAATTCTTAATTTAAGAAGCACAATATATTCTTTGTGTACGTCTTCATATTTACCCGCTACTTTTGAGTTGGAAAATATAATAAAACATATACTTTAATGCAATTTAAAAGTGAAATCGACGGCGTTCTCTGGCCGCCATCTTGTCTTTTTGCATTCTCTCCCATTTCACCAACTCTCTGTTGATATAAGTAACCATTTGACACTGGTGCCAGGCATTCTACTTCCCGTTCCATACTAAAGCTATTTTTGCCCGTATTTAGACTACATTGCCGTTCACCCCTGTACTGTAAATACGGGGGGGGAATCTTTTATCTAAATGTTGATATGCACGACAAAAATTAATTTAGCATTTTAATTATCACTTCAAATATCTTCACAAAGTTTAACTTTTTGAAGAAAAAAAAGTTACTTAAGTTGAAGCGAAAAGATTATAGCGATCAGAATAATATATATATATATATCTTTTTTTAAATGGTAGGAAGAAATTCAAAACTAATTTTCTGGCATTTTCTCTGCGCGGTCCGTACTGGTTGCTGTACAAGGTACACCGGGCATGACACGTGCGGAGATCTATACAAAAAGGGCATTTCCTGTCCGTAACGTTCGATTGTAGTCAGCGGCTTTCACAACCAGTCTTAGGTCCAACGATCAAAATATGACACAAATAGACGAAATGCTGTATTAAAATGGACACTGGGAGAGGGAGGGGGTGGAGGGTGAGAGGGACGGGGGTGGAGAAGGGAGAGAGGGGGGGGGGGAAGGTGGTGAGAGGGGGAAGAGGGCAGGGAGGGGGGAGGGGGAAGAGGGAGGGTAGTGGAGGGAGGGTGAGAAGGGGGGTAGTGGAGGGAGGGTGAGAAGGGAGGGTAGTGGAGGGAGGGTGAGAAGGGAGGGTAGTGGAGGGAGGGTAGTGGGGGAGGGTGAGAAGGGAGGGTAGTGGAGGGAGGGTGAGAAGGGAGGGTAGTGGAGGGAGGGTGAGAAGGGAGGGTAGTGGAGGGAGGGTGAGAAGGGAGGGTAGTGGAGGGAGGGTAGTGGGGGGAGGGTGAGAAGGGGGGGTAGTGGAGGGAGGGTGAGAATGGAGGGTAGTAGTAGGGAGGGTGAGAAGGGAGGGTAGTGGAGGGAGGGTGAGCAGGGAGGGTAGTGGAGGGAGGGTGAGAAGGGAGGGTAGTGGACGGGAGGGGGAGGTGAGAAGGGAGGGTAGTGGAGGGAGGGTGAGAGGGAGGGTAGTGGAGGGAGGGTGGAGAAGGGAGGGTAGTGGGAGGGAGGGTGAGAAGGGAGGGTGTGGAGGGAGGGTGAGAAGGGAGGGTAGTGGAGGGAGGGTGAGAAGGGAGGGTAGTGGAGGGAGGGTGAGAAGGGAGGGTAGTGGAGGGAGGGTGAGAAGGGAGGGTAGTGGAGGGAGGGTGAGAAGGGAGGGTAGTGGAGGGAGGGTGAGAGGGAGGGTAGTGGAGGGGAGAGGGAGGGTAGTGGAGGGAGGAAAATGTAATGTGTTCATCGGATTATCTAGCTTTAAGGCAAAGGGGTGAGGAGGGGGGAGGGGAGGTGGGAGAGTGGACGAGGGGAGGAGGGAGGGGGAAGCGGGAAGAGGGGGAGGAATATGGGGATGGGGGAAGGGGGAGGGAGAGGGGAGGGAGAGGGAGGGGAAAGAGGGGAGGGGGAAGAGGGGAGGGGGAATAGGGGAGGGAGACAGAGGGGAGAGGGGAGGTAGGAAGATGGGAGGGAAGGGGGAAGAGGGGGAGGGAAGTGGGGAGGGGGAAGAGGGCAGGGAGGGGGGGGGGGAAGAGGGAGGTGATGGAAGAGGAGAGAGGAGGGGGAGGAGGGGGAGGGAGAGCACAAAAATAACCCTGACACGCGTCCTACTTTGACACACATACACTTTCTAAAGGCCCTGTCACATTACGACGCATCTCGCAAGCATGCCACCAACGCGTAAAATCACTTTTTTACGTCGAGATGCGTTAAACTTTTTGGTGTGGGGGAAAAGTTGGACGTCAACGCAACGTAGTGGACGTAAGCATAACTTCGGTCTGATGTAGTGGTAATGTATGTCGACGCGTGAGGAAAAAAAAAGAAGAAGTTTGGCACAACGTGTGGCTAACGTGCCTCTCGCGTTAGCGACTGTTAAACATGTTGCACAACGTATGAGAGCATAGCGCCAGTGCATGAGCGACACATGTCTAACGGTAGTCCAGCGCATTTTGGGGTTGTACCAGCATGCACCCAGCATGCGCGACGTTGGCATAGCGCATGAGTAATGCATGCCAAAGTGCAGGGGGCCACCAACCCACCCGCAAAACGCTCATGGCACGTTCGCAGAATGCTGGCGAACGTTATATACGTTAAGCAAGCGACAGACATGCGTCATATATGTCAAATACGTCAGGACATGGTGGAGAAACGTCAACCGCGCGTCGGCCATACACTATGCATACGTTGGCGCTACGTTGCCAATGCGCGGACTGAATGCTCTCCATCAAAGGAACGAAAGTCAACGTAGGACAACGTAAGAACAACGTTCCTCCAACACGCATCTAACATATCTCGACTTACCCCTAACGTAGGCGTGACGTAAGCACCCATGCATTGTTGTACATCAAAAGTTTTGTGCATGCGCAAATCTTCGCCGCCGTATTTCGACGAACGTTGACATACATTAACGTATACTAACGAGTGCCTAACGCATGCGTAACGCATAACGACGTATCCTGACATAGCGGCCAAAAATCACATACGTCAGCGTACGTTTGCGCGATGCATCGTAATGTGACAGCCCCATAACGCAATACAAACCAGCGTTTGGAACAGCAAATGCTTAGCAACCTGCCACCTGACGGCACTGACATAACTACTGTGCAGCATGTTGTGTGGAAAAGGTGTAACAGTCGATTTCCACCACCAACCTGCCCTCTGGTGGCATTGGCAAGAACTATTGTGGTCGACGCTTTCTTACTAACAGTAACACCTTCTTTCCTCTTTTCTTATTTCATTTTATTTTATCTTTTTTAATTTCGCCCTTTTTCACAGGCCGAGTTGCCAGGAGCAGGTTTCGATTGATCTCGCCGGGAACATCAGAGTCTCCACCAACTGCCATCGAGATTAAAATATTTCCACCACTTTTTGATGTTCTAAAATGATGTGCCAGTTTTGGGTTGCCATGGTTTTCTATTTTGTTTTAGTGGATATCCTCTCAGAGGATTTGTACTTGCGAGAAAATCATTGAAGATTCACCGGAAGTTGGATTTCCGCTACTTTTTAACGTTGTAGGTGAAGCCTTTTTATATTCCTAATATATATATGTATATATTACATATATGTATATATATATATATGTAATATATATATATATGTAATATATATATATATATATATGTATTACATATATAAATTTCCTCCAGTGTGTGTGACGCAAGGGGGCCCCTGCCCACCAATTACCCCGACATCTGGAGGGGCACTACTAATTTGCCAAGGAGGAATATATATACAGTATAGCCCCGTTAAAGCAAACCCTAGAAATTTGTTTGGATTAACCGATCATTGGTTTACCAATCTTTGGCTTTGACTTTGACTTTGCTTTGGCAAAAACGTGGGTGCATTATGAATGCATGTGGACACTTTGATTATTGTTTTTATGTATATAGATACAGTATAACCCCATTAACCCACACTAAAATCCTAACTTTTGTCAGGGGCCTGGCAAAATACTACCATTTATCATATAAAAAAGTTGTTGGGGTCTCAGATGACCTTATAACCACATGAAAGTTTGATTTAACCATACCGGAAGTGGCCTGGGTCAGAAAATTGTGTTTGGATTAACGATAGTTTGGATTAATCGACTTTGGTTTAACCAACTTTTTTATATGATAAATGGTAGTGTTTTGCCGGGCCACCGAAAAAAGTTTGGATTAACCGATTGTTTGGTTTAACCGATCTTGGTTTTACGGGGTTATACTGTATACAGTATATGTTCCCCTTGCATTTATACTCGTATAATGCGTTATGCATCACATATACATACATAAATACATAGATACATATATTCCTAATATATATGTATATCTTATATACATAGATACATATATTCCTAATATATATGTATCTATTACAGAAATATGTACATTCATATATATATTACAGATGTGTGTTGTATGTACAGTCATCATCATCATGCTGTCGGTCGTGATGCGACAAAGACTGCTTTCATTACTTGACTTCCGCTCTCCATTTAGCTCTCTGCTGTGAGAGTTGCGTCCATGAATCGGTCTTAATGTCTCTCAGCTTCAGGTTTCTCTTGATGTTATCCTTGAACCGGAGACGAGGGCGCCCTCTCTTTCTGTAACCAGAAGACAGTTCAGAATAGAGGATCTGCTTTGGTAGCCTGTCTGATGACATCCTCATGAGGTGTCCAGTCCACCGGACTGTATGTACAATAAGACCTCTCTAACCGACCACCTCCCTAAGTGGACCATTTAAAGTCGGTCCCAAGGTCGGTCGATTTAGGCTGGTTGGTTGTTGTTTTACGTCCTAGCAACATCTAAGGTCATATCAGGACGGTACGGTCGATTTAGAGAGGTTTCACTGTATATTATAATTTATATAAGTGAATATATATTGGTACTCACTTATGTATACATTCACGCACATATATGAGACTGTCTCAAAAGGTGCTAAGCAATATGGGACAAAACTTTGTCCATTGTAACGATCAACAATCGTTACAATGGACAACAAAAAAAGAGTTATCACCTTTTGAGACAGGCTCATATGCATATATGTTCACATATATGATGTATGTATATTATATCTTATATTTTGCAGAGTATATATTACATGAATATAATATACCAAACAATATACATCATTTTTGTTTGTTTATTGTTTTATGTCCTAGCAACATCTAAGGTCATATCAGGATGGGTACCGACTTGTGACAGTGTGCACTCATGGCGACTTTATAGTGCTGTCCCACTGGGAAACCAGGCCACCAGCACCATGACCTGATATCCCACTCAGCCACATTATCCTGACACTGAGCCAACCAGTGCTTGTCCTATCCTAATAATGCCGAGCACCTGGCTAGGAAGTATCAATTTTTAAGCCATTGGTTTGACTCGACCAGGGTTCGAATCCACGATCTACCAGTATGGGAGACGGACGCTCTAACTCATTCGGCCATCCCGTCTGGTCCAATATACATCATATGTGTGTAACTTAAGGCGCTGTCACATTACGGCGTATGGCGGGAGCGTATGGCGGCGTAGCGGCTTACGTCATATACGTCGCCATACGCCGCATACGCTACGCATACGCTACGCATACGCTACGCATACGCCGCCAGTGCCGCCAACACGCCGGCGTATGTGAAGCCTATGATTGCATACGCCGCCATACGCTTTCATAAATCCGTTCCGTCCAAATTTTTTTGTGCATGCTCAAAAAAAGCGACCTATGAGGGCGTATGGCCCATACTGTCAAAAAATGTCACAGCACTGCTCCCATACGCTCCCATACGCTACACATACGCTACGCATACGCTCTTCATACGCTCCTCATACGCTCAAACACACCCGAAAGTGGCACCCGATGGCGTACGTAGGTTTTCAATACGCTCCCGCCATACGCCGTAATGTGACAGCCCCTTAAGGAAATGTTTCAAAAGGGAAAACGGGGACAGTAAAAAAAAATTGAAATAATTGTTGTTGTTGTTTTGTTTTGTTTTTGTGAAGCATGCGCCACGATTCGCTCACCACAACAGTATTTACTGGTTCTGGTGGAAATCCTCTATAAATAGGATAATACTGTTTCCCCGGAACATGTTGCACAGTGAGCTGCTACACACAGTACTTCTTTCCACTACCATCAGAGGTTTTGGTTGTTGGGGTTTGACGTCCTATCAACCAGAGGGGTTGGCGGTGGAAATATTGTATGTGAACCTTTTCTGCGGAGTATGTTGCACAGTGAGCTGCTACACGCATTAGTTCTTCACACTGCCACCAGACGGCGGGTTGAACATTTGTTGTCGCAGGCAATTGTCTTAAGCGTGTATAATACGAGACCCCTGCCACGTGACTCTCCAGACGCAGGTTTGGTCTCACCGTCTCCCTGCACTCTCCTCCCACATACTTGGTGTCACCAGATCAGGTTCGGCCCTAGCTGGGAAGTGGCGACGGGTGGAGGGGGGGGGGGGGGGGGAAGGGGGGAGGGGGAGGGGGGGAGGAAGGGGGGAAGGGGGGGAAGGGGAGGGAGAGGGGGGAGGAAGGGGAAGGGGGGAGCAAGGGAAGGAGGGAAGAGGGGGGAGGGGAGGAGGAGGAAGGGGGAAGGGAGAGGAAGGGGGAGAGAAGGGAGGGGAGGTGGGGGAGGAGGAAGAAAGGGGGGAGGAAGGGAAGGGGGTGGGAAGGTGGGAGGAAGGGGGGATGGGGAAGGGGAGGAAGGGAAGAGGGGGAGGGAGGGGAGGAGGGAGGGAGAAGGGGAGATGAAGGAGGAGAGGAGAAGGGGTGGGGAGGAGGAAGAAAAGGGGGAGGGGGGGAAGGGAGATGGGGAGGGGGGGAGGGGTGGGGAGGGGAGGAAGGGGAGGGAGAGGAAGGGGAAGAGGGGAGAAGAAGGAATAAAGTGGGGGGATGAAGGGGAGAGTTGGGGGAAGAGGGGGGGGGAGGCAGATGAAGGGGGGAGGGGGAGAAGGGAAGGGGTGGGGAGGAGGAAGAAAGGGGGGGGAGGGAAGGGAGGAATGGGGAGGGGAGAGGAGGGGGGGAGAAGGGGGAGACGAGGATGAGCGGTGGGGAGGTTGGGGGTGGAAAGTGGAGGAGGATGGGTAGATTGTGGGTGGAGAGTGGAGGGGTGGAGAGGTTGGGGTGGAGAGCGGAGGGGGTGGAGAGTGGTGGAGGGTGAGTACATTGGGGTGGAGAGTGGAGGGGGTGGGGAAGTAGGGGTGGAGAATGGAGGGGTTGGAGAGTGGAGGAGGATGAGTAGACAGGGGTGGAGAGTGGAGGGGGTGGGGAAGTTGGAGGGGGATAGTGGGGAGCTGACGTCTCTGCTGGGAGAGTGTTGCCGCGCGTCCTGCCTGCCGACAGTGGCTCGTGACGTCACACCGCTGGTTGCTGCCCGGTCCGTGTGTGCCGCTCATTCACAACTAGTTCCGCACCGCCGCGTCTCAACTTGGCTTGCGTCATCGGCCTTGACCTCTGACCTACTGACCCGGAGGTCAGACGAAGAATAAACACGCGTCGGGCGGCGTGTTGGTCGGTTGTTTTACGTCCTGGCAACGTCTAAGTTCATATCAGGACGGGTACCGAGTTGTGACAGTGCACACTCATGGTGGCTTTATAGTGCTGCCCCACTGGGAGACCAGGCCGCCAGCACCATGAACTGATATCCCACTCAAGTCCGATTATCCTGACACTGAGCCAACCAGTCCTTGGCCTATCCTAATAATATCGAGCGTCTGGCTAGGAAGCGACATGTATCAATTTTCAAGTCTTTGGTTTTGTCCCACGACCTACCAAGCTCATTCGGCCACTTTCCTGTCTCGCTCTCTTTGGATGTCTCTCTTTCAGTTTATCACCCTCTGTCTCGTTCTCTCTCTGTGTTTGTTTGTATGTTTCTCTGTCTGTCTGTCTGTCTGTCTGTCTGTCTGTCTGTCTCTCTCTCTCTCTCTCTCTCTCTCTCTCTCTCTCTCTCTCTCTATATATATATATATATATATATATATATATATATATAACTTATGTAAAATATAATTTATTATATCTATATAAATAGGTGGGGTTTCTCCTACCTTATTTATTATTTATTAATTATTATCGATTGTTCTATATATTCTGCGGTCTTAGCATTTTGCTGCCGCCACTTTTCATTAATTCGTGCTAGCGCCCAGCTCGCTGCTACTACACAATTTTAGCTTTTATATAGGGAGGGCTATTTCTTTTGCCAACAGCCATGGGCCTTCATTGCAAAAATAAAATTAGAACGTTCCCACCAACTCCTCGCTTCGACTCTCTCTCTCTTTATCTCCTTCACCATAGCCAGTTTTATAAGTCACATATATGTGTGTGTGCATGAGGGTCCCATATAACACCGAGAAACAGTTGGGAATACAGTACAACCCCGTTAAACCAAGCTCGGTTAAACCAAATGATCGGTTAATCCAAACTTTTTCGGCAGCCCGGCAAAATACTACCATTTATCATATAAAAAAGTTGGTACCAAAGTCGGTTAATCCAAACTATCGGTTAATCCAAACAAAATTATCGGGCCTAAAACCACTTCCGGTATGGTTAAACCAAACTTTCATGTGGTTATAAGGTCATCTGACTTTTTCTGAGACTTTTGTATATGATAAATGGTAGTATTTTGCTGGGCCACCGGAAAAAAGTTTGGGTTAACCAATCGTTTGGTTTAACTGAGCTTGGTTTAACTGGGTTATTTTGTATATACATAAAAAACAATAATCAAAGTGTCCACATACATTGTATATTGCATTCATAATGCACCTGCGTTTTTGCCAAACCCAAGTCAAAGTCAAAGCCAAAGCTCGGTTAAACCAATGATCGATTAATCCAAACAAATTTCTAGGGTCCCTTCAAGTTTGGTTTAACGGGGTTATACTGTAATTGAAAGGGCACAGTGCCCATCGTTACAAGCCCTCTCTTAGCCCTCTCTATTGGTGGTATATCAGTTCACGGTGCTGGCGGCCCGATTTCCCAGCGGGGCAGCACTATAAAAGTTGCCATGAGTGCGCACTGCCACAAGTCGGTACCGGTCCTTATATGACCTTAGATGTTGCTAGGATATAAAACAACAAACAAACGAATCCTTCTCCGGGGAGAGTGTCTGGGGGGCGTTTTGTCACCCACAACTCACATCAGTCGTCAGTAGAGACAGTATGTATGTTGCGTGTAGAACGGAGCGGTGCCCGGCGACACCTGACAAAGACAGACAACATTTAGGGACCAGCAACCCACAACACTTGCTATCCGGACCACACTCTGTCCACACCTCTATCTCCTCTCCGCCGGCCTTGCTCCTCCTTGATATGTCTGAAAAGAGTTCCAGGAGGGGGGGGCCTACCGGCATTTCACTTTCTACTCTTACTCTGTCCGTGTCTATGGCTCGCTGGTTGGTTGCCATAGAGCAAATAGACACGGTCCTCTCAACTCTCCTCATTTCTCTTTGCTATACTCTCCCAGGCAGACTCCTCCCCCTGACCAGGGCAGTCGTGTGCTTGGGTGGTGCCCTGTACCTTTACGTTTTCTCTCGCTTTGTTCTCGTTGCTGGAATCACCGCTGCACCCATCTTTACCCGCCCTTCCTCGAAACCCTTGCTGCTGTCGACTGGATACAAGTGCCAACTACCGCTCAACTACGGCTGGACCGAAGAGATTCAGGGCCGCCTCAACACTTCGCTGTTACAACATTGTAAAGATGTCCCCAGCTTCTACAACACTCCCTACTGAAGTTTAATCTTCAACCAAAGATTAGGCCGAGTTATCGGAGCCTCTCTATTAATGCCCTTTCAATTATTCCTGAATGTGTCCTTGCTTGTCTCGCCCTCAGGTTTACCATTCGACTTTGATGCATGCGCATTGTGAAAAGCCTCGTTTTAAACTGGGTACCTTTTTAAACTGCGACACCGGTTCATCCCCACACCGTGAATAGAGATGTAGCTTCGCGCCACACTCGTTACCATGGATATGAGGTTACGTGCCACACTCGTTACCATGGATAGGCAGCTACGCGCCACACTCGTTACCATGGAGATGCAGCTATGCGCCACACTCGTTACCATGGAGACGCAGCTATGCGTCACACGTGTTACCATGGAGATGTAGCTATGTGCCACACTCGTTACCATGGATACGCAGCTACGCGCCACACTCGTTACCATGGATACACAGCTCCGCACCACGCTCGTTACCATGGAGACGCAGCTCCGCGCCACACTCGTTGCCATGGAGACGCAGCTACGCGCCACACTCGTTACCATGGATACGCAGCTACGCGCCACACTCTAACCATTCACTGGGGATCGGAACGAGGCTCGCGGCGCCGTGTCGTAATAAGAATGTGTTGTTGGTCGTTGTTTGTTGGGGGTTTACGTCCTGGCAACATCTAGGGTCATATCAGGACGCATACTGAATTGTGACAGTCTGCACTCATGGTGACTTTATAGTGCTGCCCCACTGGGAGACCAGGCCACCAGCATCATGACCTGATATCCCACTCCTGACACTGAGCTAACCAGTCCTTGCCCTATCCTATTAATGCTTAGCGCCAAGCTAGGAAGCGACAAGTATTAATTTTGTACGTCATTGGTTTGACTCGACCGGGAGTCAAACTTCCGACCTTCCGCATGGGAAGCCTGCACTCTACCAATTCGGCCAACGCATCTGTTTCATTATCAATATGTGGTTAATATATTATTAGTCCTGTGATTCAGACCTCAGCTATGTCAGCTGGGAAAATCTCCCCTAGCGGTGAAAAAGTGAACCAATACATAATATTCACAACACATGCGACATCTGCCGGCAACAATGAACACTACGGTTGTGGGACTGTTGCCACAGCGCATACAAAAGCTATGGAAATTACTAACTTTCAAATGCATGTATGTCAGTCAAATTTTGGGATATTTTGAAAATTCCAAAAGTATATTGCTTTTGGGTCATTGGAGCTTCCAAGAAAAATAACATTTTCATGTTTGGACCCTTATGAAAATTTTAGGAGGGTACCAAACTAGTCAGTCACTATTAATACACAATATTTACAACGCATCCGACATCTGACGTCGATGGCGAACACGACGGTTGTGGGACCGTTGCCACAGCGCATGCATGTGAATATTGTGTATTACATTCCTTTACTTCCAAATAATATGTTTGTTGTAAATTCTCTTTAAATAAAGAAATTAATATATATATAATCCCTGCTATAGATTTCATCGTGGTAGCTGCTGGCAAGTCTAATGCGTGCACAGCGTCTTGTGGTGGAAGGGGGAGAGGGGGGGAGAAAGATGCTTGGTGACAGCAACTCCACCTGAACACTCTGAGGTCAGATCCCATGGGGGAGGGCGCCAGAGGGGGACGACACTGCAGCGCCAACTATGTCGGGTACACAACTGCTTGTGACTTATAAAATAGGTACCTGTTGCTGCTCGGCGCTTGGCGTTATGAGATCAGGACAGGGATTGGGCGCACAGTGTCAGGATAATGTGACTGTGTAGGACATCAGGTCATGGTGGGGGCGGCCTGATTACCCAGTGGCTCAGCACTATAAAGTCACCATGAGTGTGCGCTGTCACAAGTCGGTGCATGTTCTGGTATGGCCTAGGGTCTTACTGGGGCATAAAACTACACCACCACCCAGCCTCCCTCGGCCCTCTCAGAGGACTGTGGTTGGACTCTTAGGCTGCCTTTTTCCTTCCTCCCCCCTCCCCTCTACCACCCCCCCCCCCTCCAATTCCTCTGATCACTACCCATCGGAAGCCAACTCGCGACCACATGGGACTGCTTTCAGCGGTGCCCATTCAGTGCTGCAGATTTGCAGCCTTCAGCGCACCAATGCGACTGAAAACTCCCCAAAACAACAACAACCATTAGCTGAACAACCCATTAGGTGGGAGTTTGTGTACATTTGAGGTCAAACCAAAGACTAAAGCCCAGTACACACCTCCCGTATAAAACCTAAAACTGCCCGTTTCGCGACAAGAGTTTTAGTCGGTTTCAGTCTTTAGGTGTGTGACCCACTATCACACCAGAGCCTTCCGATTCGTGACTTAAAACTCAGTTTTAGGTTTAATACGGGAGGTGTGTACCGGGATTTATAAGATTCGAAAAATGAATCGGGCAGTTTTAGTCGGGAAACGGGACGGGTCGGGTTGTAACGGGTAGCGTCAGGCAGTCAGTTTTAGCGCGTGAATCGTATCCGGGAGGTGTGTACCAGGCTTTACACATTTATAGTTCTCGAGATCTTTCTTGTTGCTTAGCATCACTAGCATAAGGCCAAGGATTGGTTGGCTCAATGTCATGATAATGTGACTGAGTGAGATATATCAAATCATGGTGCCGGCAGCAGGATCTTCCAGTGGGGCAGCACTAGGATGTTGGTTGTTTTGGTTTTGCATCCTAGCAACATCTAAGGTCATGTCAGGATGGTTAGCACCTTGTGACAATGCGCACTCATGGCGACTTTTTAGTGCTTCCTCACTGGGAGACCAGGCTGCCGGCACCATGACCTGATATCCCACTCAGTCACATTGGCTTATGCCACTTTAATAGCTTTGACATAAATAATTCACTGATGGCATGGTAATTGACTAGTTGTGAATGTCCATTAAAGTGACAGGGACACACAGGTCCTTGTCGCCTTGGTTACCACACCGCCAGCACCAGGTGTAGTGTTAAAGTTGCATAGTCCGATGGTTTTTAATTTCTGTATTTTTTCTGAGATAAATATATTAGATCGATCACTAGTATCTACTTTACATTAGTTCAAAGTTACTTTTATTTTAAATGGTAAACTTTTGAGATATTTTGGGTGCAAACATGGAAAATTAGTTTTGGCAAGCTTGTCAAAACTCTGACACCATAGACTTCTGCAGTAACAGGTTCTGTTAAATTGACTCAGTATTGCCTTCTACGCAGAAACAAATGCTTAATAAGTGCATCAGTATCTAAGTTAGATATGCAAAATCAAATCTAGATAATTAGTTTGGTTTTGAAAATTTTATATTTCATCGGACTATGCAGCTTTAATGTTAGTAGGATAGGACAAGGACTGGTTGGCTCAGTGTCAGGATAATGCGACTGAGTAGGATAGCACCATTTGCTTTTTAAATATACCACGCATGGTGGCTGAATTGGTAGAGCGCCAGCTTTCCGTGCGGAAGGTATGGAGTTTGAAACCTGTCCGAGTCAAACCAATGACAATTGATACTTGTCACTACCTACCTAGCTTGATGCTCAGCATTACTAGGATAGGGAAAGGACTGGTTAGCTCAATGTCAGGATAATGTAACTGATTGGGATATTGGGTCATGGAGCCGGTGGCCTCGTCTCCTAGTGGGGCAGCACTATAAACTCGACATGAATGCGCACTGTCACTAGTCAGTACCCATCCTGATATGACCTTAGATGTTGTCAGGATGTAAAACGCCAACAAACATCTTTTAAAATAGATCTGCGTTTTGATCTACTTTATCGTTTTGAGCTGCTTTGATTATATTTATAGATAAATAGTTAACTTTGGAGATATTTGAAGTGAGAAGAGCCGAAATTAATCTGGGGGTGTGTGTGTTGAAATGCTGGATACTATGTCCACTAACGTGTATGTGACCCGGTGTAATAACTTTTATTTCACATGACTAACTTTTGAGATATTTGAATTGCAAACACGTCAAATTAGTTTTGGCAAGCACGCCAAAACACTGACACCATAGACTTCTGCAGTAACAAGTTCTATTAAATTGCCTCAGTATTCCCTTCTATGTGGCGACAAAAGCTTAATAAATGCACCAGTATCTAAGTTAGATATGTCGAATCAAATCTAGATAATTGTTTTGGTTTTGAAAATTTGATTCTCCATCGGATAATGAGAGAATCGCAAAACCATTGGACTATGCAACTCTAAATTGGCTCAATAGTCCCTTCTGTGCAGCAGCAGATGGCGCACACCTCCCGTTTACGATTCGCGCGCTGAAACTGACTGCGACTCGCGACCCGTTTACGACTTAAAACTGGCCGATTCATTTTTCGATTCTTATAAGATTCCAGTTTTAAGCCCTAAAACTGAGTTTTAAGTCGCGAATCGCAAGGCTCTGGTGTGCGCGGGGGTCGCACACCTAACGACTAAAACCCAGTTTTATGCGCAAAACAGGCAGTTTTAGGTCGTAAACGGGAGGTGTGCGCCAGCCATTAACAAGTGCACCACTATATAAGTTTGATAATGATATGTAGAATCAAATTTAGACCAGTGTTTTGCTTTTGACAATTTAATTTAATGTTTCATCGGACTGTGCAGCTTTCACAGAAGACTAACAACCCTCCGCCCCCGACCCCAGCTAGGTGGCGCCACTTTGATGCCGCTCACTTAATGTGACGTCACCAACACGCGCAGTTTCAGCGTCTGAGAGCGTTGTGACGTCACTTGCAAGTGTTGTGACGTCACTTTAAGTGAGCGGCATCAAAGTGGCGCCACCTAGCGGGACTTATCTGCGTTTGCGACTCTGTGTCTGGGTTAGACGTCGGCAGTCTTGATTGAATAACAATTATTATCTTGGGTAAATAGTGATATTATTTCCCCCCCCGAATAGGCCCCCCCCCCCGCGTGTTTTCGACCTACGCCAACAAACAGGTCGGCTATTCAGGTCACTTTTAGAATTGACCTACTGAATTGACCTACATGTGATGTATCTTTTCAAAATAAATAAATGGGGGGGGGGGAAGTGTAGATGTATATATATATATTATATATTATATATACATATATGTGTGTCTGTGAGGGGAGGTTGTGGGTTGGGGTGTATCGTGGTGTAGTCTCCCCCAGGCCCAGCTGACTGTGGCTGTGTGTGTGTTTTTGTTGTTTTGTTGTTGTTTTACGTCCTAGCAACATCTAAGGTCATATCAGGACAGGTACCGACTTGTGACAGTGCACACTCATGGCGACTTTATAGTGCTGTCCCACTGGGAAACCAGGCCGTCGGCACCATGATCTGGTGTCCCACTCAGTCACAATATTCTGACACTGAGCACACCAGTCCTTGCCCTGTCCTAATAATGCCGAGCATCTGGCTAGGAAGCGACAGGTATCAATTTTTAAGTCATTGGTTTGACTCGACCGGGGTTCGAACCATCAATCTACCAGCATGGGAGACGGACGCTCTAATTCATTCGGCCATCCAGTCTGTGTGTGTGTGAGGCTGTGTAGTGTGTGTGATTGTGTGTGTGTGTCTGAGTGAGTGTGTGTGTGAGTGTGTGAGGCTGTGTGTGTATGTGTGAGTGTGTGTGTATGAGTGTGTGAGGCTGTGTGTGTGTATGTGTGAGTGTGTGTGGTTGTTTGGAGTTTTAGATCCTCGCAGCATCTAAGGTCATATCAGGATGGGTATACTGACTTGTGACAGTGCACGCTCATTGCGACTTTATAGTGCTACCCCACTGGGAGACCAGACCGCCAGCACCATGACCTGATATCCCACTCAATCACATCATGACACCAAGCCAACCAGTCCTTGCCCTATCCTAATAATGGTGAGCGCCTGGCTAGGAAGCGACAAGTATAAATTGTTATGTCATTGATTTGACTCGACCAGGGTTCGAACCCACGACCCCACGATCTACCAACACGGGAGACGGACGCTCATCCCATCTGGTCAGTGATGTGTGGGGTGTGTGTATGTCTGTGTGGGGTGTTTGTGCGTGTGTTGGGGGGGGGGGGGGTCTCGTGGCGCAGCCTCCCCCAGGGCCTGTCAGAGGTCACGTGGAGTGTTCATCACTGATGACCTCTCGGTGATTTCCGGTCTCTCTGCCCCGGAGAAAAGTTGCAACTAAAAGTTAAAACACGCATTTACAGCGAGACCGATTCAGAGTCAGCGGTGACAAAGGTGCATGCATCACCAGCATAAAAACAGGAATACGGGCACGAGATAACTTCCTTGTTGAAGTTATCTCGTGCCACTGAAAATTACTTTTATTTTTGTTCTTCAACTTCTTCTACCTTGTCTTCGCTTATTCATATTCTTCTTAATTCGTATTTTTTTGGTATCTTTTGGTATTTTTTTGATATTTAGTATTTTTTTGTTATTTCTTTTTGTATTTAGTATTTTTTGCATTTTGTATTTTTTGGTATTTTGTATTTTTTGGTATTTTGTATTTTTTGGTATTTTGTATTTTTGGTATTTTTGTTGTATTCTTTGTATTCTTCGTTTTATTCGTATTCTTTGTGTTCTTTATTTGCCCTTCTTGTTCTTGTCATTATTTTTCAAATATGGATATAGAGGCTGTACATCCTAAATCTATAATAACATGGAATTGTCTTACTAGAATAACATTGAAATACTAGAATAATATATATTTTTTTATCATTATAAACAAATGCAACAAGTACATGGTACCACACATACATGGTACGACAAGTACATGGTACAACAAGTACATGGTACGACAAGTACATGGTACAACAAGTACATGGTACAACAAGTGTATGGTACAACAAGTACATTGTACAAGTACATGGTACAACAAGTACATGGTATAGCAATTATATGGTATAACAAGTATATGGTACAACAAGTACATGGTACAACAAGTACATGGTACAACAAGTGCACGGTACAACAAATACATGTTGCAACAAGTATGTGGTACAACAAGTACATGGTACAACACCTACATGGTACAACTGCATAGTACACCAAGTACATAGTACAACAAGTACATGGTACAATAAGTACATGGTACAACATGTGCAATGTACAACAAATAGATGGTACAAGTACATGGTACAACAAGTACATGGTACAGCTACATAGTACACCAAGTATATGGTACACCAAGTACATGATACAACAAGTACATGGTACACCAAGTACATAGTACAAGTCTGACAAGTACAACGCATACATTGTACAACTACAACAAAATAAAGAAATACAACAAAGTGCATTAAAAAACACATGAAAGTTCACAAAAATAAATAAACAACCAGATATGTGCTCTATAATCTATTATTTATTTAAACAAGCCAGTCACCAATAAATAAGAACTGAGTTGCTGGGGCTGGTGCACGTCTCCCCGGTGATTTTGTGTGCCGCGTGGACGTTGAGGGGGACGGCGCCCTCCTTCTCCGATATGCCACAGCCAACCACCAGCCAGGCGCCGCCCATTAAAGCTCTCTGCGCGCTGACCTATATGTACTCCGCCTCGCCCTTGTGCCAAATTAAAGCTCTTTGTCGAGATGGAGGTAGAGGTGGTGGTGGGGGGGGGGGTGCGAGAGGGGTGTCGAAGCGAATTTTGGGTGACTAAATGACTGATTTGGTCCCGACAAGAAGCTTTTGCTGTAGGAGCTTTTTGTAGCTGTGTGCGTGTGCGTGTGCGTGTGCGTGTGTATGTGCGTGTGCGCGTGCGTATGTGTACACTCGCGTTGCCTCTGGGGAGCGCTGGGCCGTGCCGTATGGTGTGTGCGTGTGTGTGTGTGTGAGGGGGTGTATAGAGGAGGTGTGGAGGTGGGTGGTTGATGTGTGTGTAGTGGTGGTAGTGGTGGGAGGGGAAGGGTATGTGTGTGTGTGTGTGTGAGGGGGTGTATATGGGATGGGGGGTGTGCAGGTGGAGGTGGGTGGGGGAGGGTTGCGGAGTTGGTGTGTGTGTGAGGGGGTGTATAGGGGATGAGGTGTGTGGAGGTGGAGGTGGGTGGTTGATGTGTGTGCGTGTAGTGGTGGGAGGTGGGGAGGGTTGCGGAGTTGGTGTGTGTGTGTGTGTGTGTGAGCCGGTGTCGCAGTTTCCGCCGTCTACCAGTTTCTGCGGTACGCATACACTCAAATGCATTGTCAATTGCCGTGAGCAATCTTAACACAGAAAAAGTGAAATATCTCTAAAACCACACCACCTAGAAACAAATCGCTTGGTACACATATAGAAAACATCTTTACCAAAAAGATTATATCAAATTTATATGGTTAGGGTTCTTGATTTCTATTAATTTTGAATAAAACTAATGTTTTGCACTGCGCGTCCCGTCAAACTCAAGGCATTGTCAATGGTCGTGAGCAATATTCATACAGAAAATACAGAAAAAGTGAAATATCTCTAAAACCACACCACCTATTAACAAATCACTTGGTACACATATAGAAAACATCTGTATCAAAAACATTATATTAAATTTATAAGGTTAGTGATGATGCTGTTCGATTTTGACGCATGCGCAGAAGCGATGCGTACCACGGAAACTGGCGGACGGCGGAAACTGCGACACCGGTAAACTGAGTTCATGTTTGGTGGTGGTTGGTTGTGTGCACGGGGAAGGGGGAAGCGTCTGTTTGTGTGTGTATATGTGGGGGGTAGTGGGGGTGTGGGGAGGGTGACTGGGTAGGTTGGTTGTTGGAGTTTTACGACCTGGCAACATCTAGGTCATATCACGATTTGGTTGGTTGATTGTTGGGAGTTTTTCGCCCTGGCAACATCTAAGGTCATACCAGGATGGGTACCGACTTGTGACAATGCACACTCTTGATGACTTTATAGTGCTGCCCCACTGGAAGACCAGGCCACCAGCACCATGACTCGATCTCCCACTCAGTCACATTATCCTGACACTGAGCTCTATCCTATTAATGCAGAGGTCCTGGCTATGAAGCAACAAGTATACATTTTTACATCATTGCTTTGACTCGACCTGGGCCGCGTTCAGGGTATGCCTCCACGATGTCTCGGAGACGCCTTTTGGCCTATTTGCGTTCACGGTGCGTCTCAGAGACGGCTCCCATTTCAGACAGGAGACAAAAAGCGCCTAGAAAATGGCCACCGTATTCAGTGGTTTCAGCCAATCAGAACGCTTCTCTTCTATTGCAAATGGCTGTCGCCTATGGGGGCGGCCATTTTCGAGGTGACCAACTGCTTTTGCGTTCAAACTAGTATGATGTCAGGGATTTCTCCTAGACGTCTCGGAGGCATACCCTGAACGCGGCCCAGGGTTTGACACCCCACGATCTACCAAAACGGGAGAGGGACGCTGAACTCATTCAAGCATCCAGTCTTGTCGCTTGGGTAGGTGGCGGCATTAGCTGTATCTGTAGTGGTGGGGGGGGGGGGGGGGGGAGAGTGGAGGAGGCTGTATCTGTAGTGGTGGGGGGGGGGAGGGAGGGGGGGGGGAGAATGGAGGAGGCTGTATCTGTGGGGGTGGGGGTGGAGAGTGGATGAGGCTGTATCTGTAGTCGTGGGGGTGGGGGTGGAGAGTGGGAGGAGGCTGTATCTGTAGTGGGGGGGGGGGGGGAGTGGAGGAGGCTGTATCTGTAGTGGTGGTGGTGGGGGGAGGGGGTGGAGAATGGAGGAGGCTGTATCTGTAATCGTGGGGGTGGGGGTGGAGAGTGGATGAGGCTGTAACTGTAGTCGTGGGGGTGGGGGTGGGAGAGTGGAGGAGGCTGTATCTGTAGTCGTGGGGGTGGGGGTGGAGAGTGGAGGAGGCTGTATCTGTAGTGGTGGGCGGTGGGGGTGGAGAGTGGAGGAGGCTGTATCTGTAGTCATGGGGGTGGGGGTGGAGAGTGGATGGAGGCTGTATCTGTAGTCAGTGGGGGTGGGGGTGGAGAGTGGAGGAGGCTGTATCTGTAGTCATGGGGGGGTGGGGGTGGAGAGTGGATGAGGCTGTATCTGTAGTCGTGGGGGTGGGGGTGGAGAGTGGATGAGGCTGTATCTGTAGTCGTGGGGGTGGGGAGTGGAGAGTGGAAGGAGGCTGTATCTGTAGTCGTGGGGGTGGGGGTGGAGAGTGGAGGAGGCTGTATCTCTAGTCATGGGGGTGGGGGTGGAGAGTAGATGAGGCTGTATCTGTAGTCATGGGGGTGGGGTTGGAGAGTGGAGGAGGCTGATATCTGTAGTCATGGGGGGTGGGGGTGGAGAGTGGAGGAGGATGTATCTGTAGTCATGGGGGAGGGGGTGGAGAGTGGATGAGGCTGTATCTGTAGTCGATGGGGGGTGGGGGGTGGAGAGTGGATGAGGCTGTATCTGTAGTCATGGGGGTGGGGGGTGGAGAGTGGAGGAGGGCTGTATTCTGTAGTCATGGGGGTGGGGGTGGAGAGTGGATGAGGCTGTATCTGTAGTCATGGGGGTGGGGGGTGGAGAGTGGATGAGGCTGTATCTGTAGTCGTGGGGGTGGGGGTGGAGAGTGGATGAGGCTGTATCTGTAGTCGTGGGGGTGGGGGTGGAGAGTGGAGGAGGCTGTATCTGTAGTCGTGGGGGTGGGGGTGGAGAGTGGATGAGGCTGTATCTGTAGTCGTGGGGGTGGGGGTGGAGAGTGGATGAGGCTGTATCTGTAGTCGTGGGGGTGGAGAGTGGATGAGGCTGTATCTGTAGTCGTGGGGGTGGGGGTGGAGAGTGGAGGAGGCTGTATCTGTAGTCGTGGGGGAGGGGAGGGGGTGGAGAGTGGAGGAGGGGTGGGGAGGTAAGGGGGGGGGATCAACTTCCCATCCCATCACTTCCCCACTAGGGCTGCTACTGCGCGTGCGTGTGTTGGTGTGGTGGCCGCTGTTTCTGGGGCTGGTGGTAGAGGTGTTGTGGGTGTTGTTTGTGGGAGGGAGGTGTCGGTGGTGGGTGGGGGTGCGTAGCGGGATGAAACGCGGAGAGGAGGGAGGAAATGGAGGGGGGGGGGGCCGTGAACAAGAAGTACTGTATTAGTGTATACACCCCCCCCCCCGCCCCCCATACACACTGCGCACCACGCACACCCGCCTCCCGCACTCAAATCTGTGGCCGAGTCTTTCACGCTTAGCGCCGCTACTAGTACAACCACCACCATTCACAACCACCACCACTACTACTATCGCCATGACCATTCACGACGACCACCAGTCAAAACCACCACCACCACCAGTCAAAACCACCACGATTCACAACCACCACCATCACCACCACCATTCACAACAACAACCACCATTCACAACCACCACCATTCACAACCACCACCACTACTACTATCGCCATGACCATTCACCACCACCCACCACTCACACCACCATTCACAACCACCACCACTACTACTATCGCCACCACCATTCACGACCACCATTCAAAACCACCACTCACACCACCATTCACAACCACCACCACTACTACTCTCACCATGACCATTCACAACTACCACCAGTCAAAACCACCACCAGTCAAAACCACCACGATTCACAACCACCACCACCACCACCACCATTCACAACAACCACCACCATTCACAACCACCACCATTCACAACCACCACCATTCACAACCACCACTCACACCACCATTCACAACCACCACCACTACTACTATCACCACCACCATTCAAAACCACCACTCACACCACCATTCACAACCACCACCACTACTACTATCACTACCACCACTCACCACCACCGTTCACAACCACCACTCACACCACCATTCAAAACCACCACGATTCACAACCACCACCACCATTCACAACCATCATCATTCACAAACACCACCACCATCACCACTACAACCATCACCATTCACAACCACCACCACTACTACTCTCACCATGACCATTCACAACCAGCACCAGCACCACCACCACCATTCACAACCACCACCACTCACCATCACCACAACCACCAATCACAACCACCACCACCATCACCACTACAACCATCACCATTCACAACCACTACTACTATCACCACCACCACCATTCACCACGACCATTCACAACCACCACCACCACCACTACCACCACCATCATTCACAACCATGCACAACCACCACCAATACCATTCACAACCACCACCACTACTACAACCACCACCATTCACCCCCACCACCACCACCACCACCACCATTCACAACCATGCACAACCACCACCACCACCACTAGCATTCACAATCACTACTACAACCACGACCATTCACAACCATCACCACCCCCACCACGACCATGCACAACCACCATCGCCACCACTACCATTCACAACCACCACCATTCACAACCACCACCACTACAACCATCATCATTCACAACCACCACCACCACTACTATCACCACCACCACCACCACTACCACTACCATTCACAACCACCACCACCACTATAACCACCACCACCACCACTACTCTCACCACCACCATTCACCACTACCATTCAAAACCACCACAACCATTTACAACAAACGGTAACAACTCGACCAACTTCTCAAAAACATCCATCAAAAAAATATCGTTTGAAAAGCTGCACATGCTCCACTCGTGATTTGGACGCGCATTTCCAGTGTGCAGTCTTCCCGGTGTGACCTTTGTGCCCCCCCCCCACCCGCCCCCCCCTCCCTGTCCTCTCCCCCCCTCCCACCTCCCACCCCATGCACACATCCCGTCGATCATTTATCACCCACCTTTTTCCTTTTTAAAGACCTGTCCACCAAATATCAATGAAACCGTTTTAGAGCTTTTACCAACAGCAGAGAGAAGAACATCTTGCCAAGCAACTGTCATCTGAGCTGTCATCTGAACAACTGTCACATGAACAACTGTCATCTGAACAACTGTCATCTGAACTCTGAAATGTTGCCTTCTGTGTTTGCGTGTATGTGTGTATGCTTGGATGTGTATGTATGTGTGTATATGTATGTATACATGTGTAGTGGTCTGCACTGTCCTCTTAGGCACGGAGCGCATAGACAGGTAGGCGTGGGTAGTGTGTTGATATCATGGACCCTAGGTGGTGTAATGGTAAGCACACTGGCCCGGAATGCAAAGAGATGTGTGTTCGAGTCCAGCTCTAGGCGCAATATTTCCCATTTTCATCACCCCCATGACACTGGTTGCCGAGACCATGATCCTGTAAAGTTACGCGCTGTATGGTTGTTGAACTTACCCTGTATATGTAGAGTGGGACTGTCTCAAAAGGTGCTAAGCAATATGGGACAAAACTTTGTCCATTGTAACGATCAACATACTATCTGCTTATGCATTTGCTCAGGATAAACTGATTTGTTTTTTACATGGTGTTTCATAATCCCAATTCAATACATATTGATTTGAAGCAAATGTCCTTGCGTTTTCAGTGTAACCGTTTCTGTGCTGTTTTGTGTCAATCATTACAATGGACAAAAAAAAGAACAGTTAGCACCTTTTGAGACAGGCTCATGTGTAAGTGCATTGCCTGTATGTATGTAATTGTAAGCATTAAAAGACAATTCTAGGGGGACGAGTGTAGTAGTTTGCACTGACCTCTCAGGCAAGTAACCACATAGACAGGTAGGCGTGAGTAGTATGGTGATATTTAATCAGGGAGCCTAGGTGGTTTAATGGTTAGCACACTGTCCCGAAATGCAAAGAGATGTGGGTTCAAGTCCCACTCAAGGCGCAATATTTCCCATTTTTATCCCCCTGATGTATGTATTTATGTGTGTGACTGTAAGTGTATGTATGTGTGTATGTATGTATGTATATATATATACATGAATGTATTTATGCATGTATTATAAACATAAGAATACATTATATGCACATGTATGTATTTATGCGTGCATGTATTATGATTTGTTGTTTGTTGTTGTTTTATGTTCTAGCAACATCTAAGGTCATATGAGGACGGGTACCGACTTGTGACAGTGCGCACTCATGGCAACTTTATAGTGCTGTCTCACTGGGAAACCAGGCCGCCGACACCATGACCTGGTATCCCACTCAGTCACATTATCATGACACTGAGCACACCAGTCCTTGCCCTGTCCTAATAATGCCGAGCGCCTGGCTAGGAAGCGACAAGTATCAATTTTTAAGTCATTGGTTTGACTCGACATGGGTTCGAACCCACGACCCCACGATCTACCAGCACGGGATACGGACGCTCCAACTCATTCGGCCATCCCGCCTGGTCTCATGTATTATGAACATATAAGAAGACTTGCATACATGAGCATGTACATAGCTATGAGTATGAACCCAACGCGGTGGCTAAATAGGTAGAGCACGGGTCAGGAGGTCAATTCCAGGTTGAGTCAAACCAATGACATACAAAATTGATACTTGTCCTTTCCTAGCTTGCTGCTCATCATTATTGGGATCGGGAAAGGACTGGTTGCGTACTGTCACAAGTCGATACCCGTCCTGATATGACCATAGATGTTCCCAGGACGTAAAACAACCAACGTACATACATCCACCCTTCCATCACACTCACTCACATACACACACATACACACCTTCTTCGTGCGCCAACTCCTCATTCACCGTGTGTAAACTGGGTTTTAGTCAAATATTTCAATTTGAGTGAATTTGAATTCCATTATACATAGCAGTCAACATTTTCCAATGTTCGAATGATTAAATAAATGAATGACTAAATGAATACATGAGTGACTGATTGTTTGAACGAATGACTGAATGAATGGATGAAAAACTGAGTGTGTGATTGAATGAGTGAATGTGTGATTGAATGAATGAATGAATAAATGAATGACTAAATGAATGACTAAATGAATGACTAAATGAATGACTAAATGAATGACTAAATGAATGACTAAATGAATGAATAAATAAATGAATGAATAAATAAATGAATACATGCATGAATGAATAAATGAATGAATAAATGAATAAATGAATGAATAAATGAACGAATAAATGAATACATGCATGAATGAATACATGAATGAATAAATGAATGAATAAATGCATGAATGAATAAATGAATGAATAAATAAATGAATGAATAAATGAATGAATAAATAAATGAATAAATGGATGAATGAATGAATGAATGAATGAATGAATGAATGAATCATTCAATCAGTCGTGCACAGACATTGTGGTTAGTGTTTGGTTAGCGGAGAACAACAAAGATGGCGAATCGTTAGTAGCGTCCGCTCGGCGATTCTCTAGTGACGCGGCCCGCGGGACCAGTCGCCTCAGCGACTTGTTCATTCACAAATATGCAAATGAGGTCGCTGCGTAGTCACGTGGTGCGGTTCATGAATGAAGGGCCGGAAGTGGGCCTAGCGTGGTGCGCGTCTGTGCGTAGTGAGGGGAGAGAGGGAGACGCAGCTTGGGGAGAAGGCGGAGGAGGAGTAACAGTAAGAGTAAGAGGAAGAGATTCACAACGAGCACTGACTGGACAGCGATACATCTATACCTGCATCTGACGTCACTAATTAACAAAAGCTCGGCATCACCTGCGAGGAGTGACGTGGAATTAAGGCTCTCCGTGGAGGTTGACGGAGGTTGCGTGTGCCGAGTCGGCTGCCACACGGACACACGGCGGCGCATCGTGGGCACACGGCGTCGGTGTTTGTGGTGGTAGTGGTGGTGCTCGTGAGATGGCTTGTACTGAATCATGAATGTGTGATTGGAGGGAACTGTGTTGGTCTAGGTCTACGAGGAGGTGTTGTTTGTGGTGGTGATAGTGGTAGTGGTGGTGCTCGTGAGATGGCTTGTGCTGAATCCTGAATGTGTGATTGGAGGGAACTGTGTTGGTAGGACTAGGTCTAGGTCTAGGAGGAGGTGTTGTTTGTGGTGGTAGTAGTGGTGATGCTCCTCTGTTGTCGTGTTGGTTTGGTGGTTGATGGTTGGTGGTTGATGGTTGGTGGTTGGTTGTAGTGGGGAGGTAGACTTGTAAATACAGTCTACACATCCGGGCACCTGTGTTTTGTAGAACCAGAGACGGAGAGACAGTATAGAGAGAGAGAGAGAGAGACAGAGACAAACAAACACAGAGAGAGAACGAGACAGAGGGTGATAAGCTGAAAGAGAGTCATCCAAAGAGAGCGAGACAGGAAAGTATATACAGAGAGAGACGGAATGGAAATATATACAAACAGAGAAACAGACTGCGAGAGACAGAACAGAGACCAGGAAATATACATATATATTATATATATAAATATAAAGACACAGACACAGTGAGAGGGAGAAGAGAAATATATACAGACTGGGAGAGACAGACAGCAAAGGACAGGAAATACATTATATAGAGAGATCAGAGAGAGAGAGAGAAGAACTGACAACAGCAGACGACATTTGCGTATTTCGCAAAGCTGAGATGGCACTTGTGCCGTGTGTGACGCGTGGATTATTGAAGAGGCCCGGAACCAGCGGACCGGGCGTCCCCCGCGCCCACTTAGTGCACACCTGTGTTTATTTAACAGTTTCCTCCAGCAGCCCACAATTGTTCACTTAACCACGTGACCCTTGAGGCAGTGTTCCGGGAGTATACCACCGTGACCATATTAGGCATATATTATATAAACACAGAGAATGGCAGATAGAACGCTGACAGGGACGCGCGCAGACATTTGTTTCTGACCGTCAACGGCAGTGATTGCAAACAATCTTTTGAAAGAAGACAATTTTTGTTGGGGTGTAAATTTGTTCTTCTTCGGAAATTAGCGAAATAACGCCACTTGGATCAGGTTGTTAAAAGCAGACGACATTTTGGTGCCTTCCACAGACTGGTTTTATGACGCGCGTTGCAGTGCCCGAGGCAAGGTGTGTGTGTGAGTGAGGGTGTGTGTGTGTGTAAATGTAAGCGATCCTCTCACGCAGACCGAATGAAGTCCGTGATGGTTAATGTCTCTGCATGATAATAGTTATACACACGACACACACGATCCACTCGCCTTGGTTGGAAGTGTGTGTATTACTGGTGTCGATATAGTACCAGCGTGGACCACACACGTGACTTTACACACTTCAGGGCAGGTACCACCTCCCTCCGCACTCACTCAGTCACTGTCACTGTGTGTCTCAGGACTGATATCCCCTTTTATTTTTTTGTAAGTGTCTCAGGACTGATATCCCCCTGAAAGTGTCTCAGGACTGATATCCCCTTGTAAGTGTATCAGGACTGATATCCGACACTAAGTGTATCAGGATTGATATCCCACTCGAAGTATATCAGGACTGATATCCCACTGGAAGTGTCTCAGGATTGATATCCCCCTGCAAGTGTCTCAGGACTGATATCCCCTTGTAAGTGTATCAGGACTGATATCCCCCTGGAAGTGTGTGAGGACAGATGTCCCTCTAAGTCTAAGTTTATCCCACGGCCTGCCCTCACCCCTCCCCCCTGTATATGCCTAACAGGTGGCTTAGCCTTAGTTAGGGTGTCACATACCGCAACTGTGAGAGTTTAAAAGTATGTAACACATAGTATGTTATACGTATATGAATCACTATGATTGTGTCACTTTTATGTGTGCACCAGAACTTACCCTTACCATAGGCATAGGATCAGAACTTACACTTACTTACACACGCAGTAGTGCGTAGGGTTGGAAGAATTAAACATTGACCTGTGCCAAAACTTACTGTTGATAGTTCACCTCGTTTATGAGGCTTTATTTAGGCTGTTGAGGATTAGGCAATCAGTTAAAGCTGTTATCAGTTCCTGAGTTGTATCCCCCCCCCCCCCTCCTCCTCCTCCTCCCCCAACCGCTCAGCCGTTGGGGCATCATTTGTTTATTTATAAACAAAACACTGCCGGTTCGAACACTGACTGATTCTGGAGATTGTGAGTTGTGAGAGTTAACTTGTTGCGAGGGCGGCGTTCTGGAATTAATTAAGTGATTAAGTCAATCGGAGAAGCAGACGAGATTTGTAATTTAACTGGTGGATTCCTACAACATTTAATAACTGGTGGATTCGGATAGAAAGAGCAGACGACATTTGTGACTTTATTATTGATTTAGGTGCGTGACATCTGGTTAGAAGCAGACGATTTTGTGTGTGTGTGATTTTAAACCACTGGACCTCAACAGAATCTGCAAGAGAGAGAGAGCTTGAAGAAGTGGTAGACTTGGAATAGAAGCCGACAACATTTGTAACGTGAAGATTCCGATCGAGGAAGATCATTGATTTGCAATTGCTGGAATTCCAATTGAAGGAACAACAGACGACATTTGTGACTTAAACCGCTGCATTCTGGCAAACATTTGCAATTGCTGACATTCCAATTGAAGGATCAACATATGACATTTATGACTTAAACCGCTGGATTCAGGAAAACCGTTGCAATTGCTGGAATTCCAATTGAAGGATCAACAGACGACATTTATGACTTAAACCACTGGATCCAGACAAACATTTGCAATTGCTGGAATTTCAATTGAAGGAACAACAGACGACATTTGTGACTTAGTTAAACCGCTGGATTCAGGCAAACATTTGCAATTGCTGACATTCCAATAGAAGGAGCAACAGACAACATTTTGCAGCCAGCAGGTCGGGCTATATTCCTCCCGGTAGGCGGAGCAGACGACATTTAGTGTAGGCGACACACACACACACACACATACACATACACATACACATACACATACACATACACATACACATACACATACACATACACATACACATACACCACACACCACACACACACACACACACACACACACACACACACACACACACACATAGTGACATACACACACAGCGCCCGTTGGGAACCAGCGTCGCCGCTGCCTTCTTGGAGAGGGGCGTCTCCGTGAGGCTGGAGAACATGGGGCTATGACTCCCCCCGCCGCCGCCCCCTCTCAGCCCGCCTCCCGTCTCCGCAGACCCGCCCCGCCCCCCGCACACGGGCACTCAGCGCCCGCCTCCCGCCTCCGCAGACCCGCCCCGCCCCCCGCACACGGGCACTCAGCGCCCGCCGCCGCTGACACCGCGCTTGTGCCCGCGTGATGCCGCTGTACCCGGGTTGTGCCGGTCCCGGGCCCGGCACGGCCCCGGTCGTGGCGCCGCAGTCTCCGGCCCCTCGCCCCGCCGCGTCGCCGGCCCCGCCCCGGGCACCGCCGCCCGTCAGCCGGCCGCGCCCCGCCGTGCTGGCCGCTCTGAGGAAGGGGCAGCACCTGCACCTGGCCAAGGGTGGTGAGTGGCAGCCCGGACTGCTCGTGTGGTCTGTGGGTTGTATTGTTAATCGTATCTTATACTTATACTTATACTTATAGCTTATCTTATGTCTCAATCTTATATCTTGGGTTTGGGTTTGGTTTAAAGCTGCATAGTCCGATGAAGCATCAAATTTTCAGAATCAAAACAATTATCTAGATTTGATTTTACATATCTAACTTAGTCTTAGATACTGATGCACTTATTAAGTATTTGTTGCCACATAGAAGGGAATACCACGCCATTTTAATAGAACCTGACTGCAGAAGCCTATCACTTTATCAGAGTTTTGGCGTGCTTGCCAAAATTATGTTCACATGTTTGAGTTTCAAATATCTCAAAAGGTAGCCATTTCAATTAAAAGTTACTTCAAACTAAAGTAAGGTAGACTATAATGATCACTTTAATATACTTATCTCAGAAAAATGTCAGAAACTCAAAACCATCGGACTATGCAACTTTAATAAGTGCACTTTCATTGTGCATAGCGTATTGATCTGACATCTGCCTATCTATATCTTTCTATCTATCTATCTCTATCTATCTGTCTATCTATATATGTCTATCTATCTCTATCTGTCTATCTCTATCTCAGTATCTGTCTATCTCTGTATATCTAGCTCTGTATATCTATCTCTATTAGTCTATATCTATATGTCTATCTCTATCTGGTGATATCTATCTCTTATCTGTATATCTGTCTGTATGTCTATCTCTATCTGTATATATATATATATCTGTATATATATCTGTATATATATCTGTATATATATCTGTATATATATATGTATATATATCTGTATATATATCTATCTGTATATCTATCTCTGTATATCTATCTATATATCTCTATATATCTCTATCTATCTATCTACATCTATCTAGCTATTTATTGGTCGATTCATCTATCTATCAATCGTTTTATCTATCAATCGTGTATCTATCCTATTGATTGATGTATATCGTTATATTATATATTAATCATTCATTGCAAGATCATTCCATCAATCATTGACATATCAATACTTGATTGCTTCAATGACAATGGGTTGATCTAATCTATTGAATATTCATTGATTTATATATCTATCGATCGATTTATCTATCTTAGTATATATCGATTTATTACTGTGCATTTATCTGCGGTTTCTTATCTGTATATAATATATGCATTCATCTGTCTATGGCTATCATCACTATGCATATATCTGTCTATGGCTATGACTCTCATCACTATGTATTTATCTGTCCATGGCTATGCAGTTATCTGTTTATAGCTGTGCATTTATCTGTCTATGGCTATGCATTTATCTGTCTATGACTATCATCACTATGCATTTATCTGTATGGCTATGCATTTATCTGAAATGACTATCATCACTATGCATTTATCTGTTTGTACATCAATCCGATTTTTGTATGTATGTTTTTAAAATATTTTATTTGGAATCTAAAAATATCATTAACAAGCTCACCAGATAGTTAATGTTACTGATATACTATCATCAATTATCATGCATGGTATTAATCACAAAACCCAAGGTATTTGGGTGAGTCAATATAGGCAAGTTCAGATAGTCTGATGGTTTTGAGTTTCTGCAAGTTGTCTTGGATGAGGGATGCAAACCCCATATTTGACCGACAGGAGGACGCGTTGACACGGTGAAGACAAACCTTGATGACATCAGTGCTTTTTGTTTTATTTACATTCGCAATAACGCCAAATTTCACTTATTGAGTAAGATATGCTCAGAAATAACATTATTTTATTTTTCTAAATAACAGAATTAGATCGTAGCAGTGTATAGATTTGTGCTTTTTGTTTTATTTACATTCATTTTAATGCTGTGACTGCCATTGTTTTCACTGCCTCGAATAGTTGCTAGGGCGCGATGCGCCAAGTACCCAGATGTCCGCGCCCTCCTATACAGCATTATCAAATAACAAGCTTTCACAGACCAAGCGCGCAGGCCATGCAAATATATATATTCACATATTTACATATTTACAATTACCATATTTACATATATATACCTTTACTAAAACCGTAACCAACCGCCTCCACAAGTCCACCACTCCCCTATATCAATCGCTTTATATGATCAGGGATGAAAGATCTCCGCGATTTCGCGGATTTCCGGGATTCTTCCTGTAGGCCCCTACTGCAATCCCACAGCACAATCAACGCATACTACTATGCTTCAAACGGCACAGCACTATCAGCGTATACCAATATATATGAAACCCCAACTTCTGGGAATTTTCCGCGATTCCCTGATAATGCTAAACCTATGGAAGAAAATGAGCATTTCCGCTTTTTTTCCCGGAGACCACTTTCATCCCTGTATATGGGTCCCAACAACACCATTCTAATGATATTCTAACTCCCTAAACCGGCCACCTCCATAAATGGACCACTTAAAGTTGGTCCCAAGGTCGGTAGATTTAGAGATGTTTTACTGTATATATATTTATATATATACATACATACATTATGTAGACATATATATGAATATGTATGTATATATGCATGTACATATATATATGTACATTTATATGTGCACATATACATACACATGTACATATCGTGGGTTCGAACCCTGGTTGAGTCAAACCAATGACTTAAAAATTGATACTTGTCACTACCTAGCCAGGCGCTCGGCATTATTAGGATAGGGCATGGACTGGTTAGCTCAGTGTCAGGATAATGTAACTGAGGGGGATATCGGGTCATTGTGCCAGTGGCCTGGTTTCCATGAGTGCGCACTGTCACAAGTCGGTACCCATCCTGATATGACCTTAGATGTTGCTAGGACGTAAAGCAACAAACAAAGAAAGAAACATATACATACATGTGTGTATATACATACATATACATACATATATATTATATGCATATATATAAATATATATGCATATATAAAATATGACATATATAAATATATTACATATAAACTTATCGTAGCTGAGGTGGAGAAGAAAGTAGAAAGAGCTAAGATGGATTGAGAGAGTTTATTTTTCTCTATTTTTTGTAGAGATCACTTTTCGCAGCAAGTGATCTATACAAAGACTGAGGAATAAGTACAAAGAACTGACGGTGGTGGCGCACCGTAGGCGAGTATGCGCAGCAAATCGCTCTTAGTCTGTTAATGGACGATAACATCATGTCAACGGATCATAATAATAATAGGAAAATACCTCATACCGATGATTTATACACAATGATTTATACACGTATATATATATATGATGATTTATACACGTATATATACTAACTATATACTAACTATATATAGATACATATATGTACAAATACATACATACATACATATATACATACATACATACATACATACATACATACACATACATTAGGTACCGGAAGCGGCATGAAAAAGTCCAGGAATGGTGCTTTTTTTCATCAATATTCACATGCTTGTAACTATTTCTGTATGTATTTGATTTTGATGAAATTGCATAACCTAGAAGATCGACATATTTTCTAACCGATGTTGTTGTTGGATTGAAGTTATATAGTAAGTTTGTATCTAAGTAAAATCCATTTGTATGATGAGTGTATTTAGTGAATATTCCTTCATTACTGGTGTCAATGAAGACAGGGTTCTCTTTAATGGGGTCGCGCCTCCTTGCACTACATCATAGAAAGTCATGGATGTATCAAAAAGAAGCGCAATCACCTCAGCTCTAGCCATGAATAGTTTACCATAGGTCAAAAAGGTTAATCCGGTCAAATTCTGCAATTTAAATTATTTTGAAAGTTTAAAACCCATTTTACTGAATTAAAAAATATTTAAAACCTAACAAGATTTAGTTAGATAGACAATTTGATTCCCTTTCCTGTTTGGTTTCAGACACTTTTAATTTGTATTTGCAATCAAAATCCAGCTTTTGATATTTTTAGCAAATTTATTAGTATAGCGAATATGCAGTAGTTCCATATGCTACGTATGCAAAATTTGAAGAAGATCCACCTATTGGATGAGCCACAGTGAGTGTTCAAAGCTTGACGAACAAATTTTTATTTTGTACACTTTTCTTTTGTATGTGCAATCAAAATGCACTTTTTGTATTTATAGACAGAATATTAATATGATACCATGTATTACCTCCAGATGATGTGCACTGTCAATTCATAGGAAGTTTAACCAATTGTTTAAGCTGCAATGAGCATTTAAAGATTCATCAAATTGATATATTTGCTTTTCCGACAATTTGTCTTTATATGTTCAATCAAAATTCCATATTTTCCATATTTTTGAATATAATATTGATATAAAATAATATCTATTAGTCTTAGAGTATGGTTATTGTAATACTGTGCCCAACATGAAGAAGATTCAAAAGATTGTTTTGCTGCAATGAGCTTTCAAACATTGAAATGTTGAAATTAATTCACGTTTGGATGCTGTTTACATGTAAACCATTACACTTTTTGACATTTTAGGATGCAAATACCTTTTGAATCTCTGCAGATAGAACTCTGGGAAAAAAATAGGGTGTTACATTGTTATCAATAGGTGAACTATATAGCACTTATTCAGTCTTGTTGCAGTATTCCAAAAAAATACCAAAAAATTCCAAAAAAATACCATGCTTTGGAAATGCAATTTGGCCAAATCAGAATGATTTTTTTGGTTATGAATTGCCATTTTTGACATTGTCTTATTAACAATCTGCTTGACTAATTGATTTAGCAATTGAACATTTAAATTGGATATTGCTTAGCAGAACTCCGCTGACATCCTTCCACTTTTTTATTATATTTGGTCAAAGTTCCACTTTTAATTCAAAATTAATACATTTGATACATTTAATCTTGAAAAATTATTATCTCAAGAACAATACTATATATATATATATGTATATCCTAACTGCTTTTGGATTTGGGGTTGTAATTTCAACGTCTACAGGAAGGAATAAAAATATTGAACCCTGTGCATATTTTATCATTTCACATACACATACATAGACACATACATACACATGTACACACATACAACATACATATGCACAGACATACACATGCATGCATACATACATACATACATACACACATGCACCCATACACACATACATGCACATACATACATATACATACATATACATGCATATACATACATATACATACATACATACATATACATACATACATACATACATATACATACATACATATACATACATACATACATACATACATACATACATATACATACATACATATACACATGTATGCACATATACACATATATCTCCATCTATTAAAATGCATCAGGTTTGTATGCATTTAAAAACTTATGAACAGTTTTTTTATTTTTAATGTCTTAATTAAATTTGATTACTTAGTTAATTCAGGTTATGGGCTTTTCCACCGATATTGAACTTTTCATGGACCAAAGTACTCTGATATATATATGACTGAAATAAATAACTGAAATTGCATCGTTACATTTATTGCATGTGTCATAAATACCAGTGTGCTTCACCGATGGCGATGCTTGAAGCTGCGTAGTCTGATGAAGCGTCAAATTTTCAAAATCAAAACAATTATCGAGATTTGATTCTACATATCTAACTTAGAAAGTTAGATACTGATGCACTTATTAATTATTTGTTGCCACATAGAAGGGAACATTGAGTCGATTTAATAGAACCTGTTACTGCAGAAGGCTATGGTATCAGTTTTGTTTGTTTGTTTGTTTTATGTCCTAGCAACATCTAAGGTCATATCAGGACGGGCACTGACTTGTGACAGTATGCACTCATGGCGATTTTATAGTGCTGCCCCACTGGGAAATCAGGCCGCCGGCACCATGATCTGATATACCACTGAGTCACATTATCCTGACACCGAGCTAACCAGCCCTTGCCCTATCCTAATACTGCCGAGCACCAGGCTAGGAAGGCACAAGTATCAATTTTTAAGTCATTGGTTTGAGTCGACCAGGAACCGAACTCGCAAACTCCCGATCTTCCGCACGTGAGGCCTGTGCTCTACCGATTCGGCCACCGCGCCCGGTCCTATGGTATCAGAGTTTTGGCGTGCTTGCCAAAATTATTTTCGCATGTTTGAATTTCAAATATCTCAAATGGTAGCCATTTCAATTAAAAGTTACTTCAAACTAAAGTAAGGTAGATTATAATGATCAATTTAATATATTTATCTCAGAAAAATGTCAGAAACTCAGAACCATCGGACTATGCAATTTTAATTATAAATTTGTCTAATACTGGACAGTATTTATTTAAAAAAATTTAATTAAAAAAATTGGATCAGGCCGGGCTGGGGGAAGCATTATATGTCTCCCTGTAACCTGGGGCGTATTCGATTAACCAACTCGGGTCACCCGAGCTACTTTTGGACGCATGCGCACATCCTACAGACTCGGGTTGAATAAACGAACAAGCTTCTCCACACTCGGGGTTGAAAAAATGGTGGCTTAATCCAAAAATTACTCTTTTTTTTAAATAACCGATATAACTACACCAAAATAGGATTTAAAGAATTTTTTGATTGCATAGGTTAGTTATATTTCCATTTAATCTGATTTATTAAAAACAAAAAAGCCATTTAAAAACCACATAGGACTTGTACTGCTACAGGACGGTACCAGCAAAAATGTGATGTCATCGCTCCTAGCTAATCCCCGCCAAGAGGTGGGTTATTGGGGTCAGGACTTTTTGCACACGGCACATGTATTTGTCGACTCCACTCACGGTGTTCGATTTGAAATTCTAGCAACTCGAATAGGGGGCTGTAATGACGTCACAAGACAACTTTCGCTGGCCATATTGGATTACATACAGAAGGCTTGCAACTGCTTACACTGTGCTTATTTACTGATTTGTTGGTTTATAAATTTGTCACTGTTTTGAGCAGTTTGGCCTCAAAAGTTGTTGTTAAAGTGCTGTAAGTAAACACATTGGATGTAAACCGGCCAGAACCTCCCATAACACAAGAAAAACTCTGTTTTACTGCATCTGCATGCATTCACAACATGGCTAGGGAGGGTGCTCATAATCCAAGATTGCTGGCCACTGACCGCTGACTGCTGAGTGATGACGTCATGTGCACTCCTTCTATACGGCCCTGGATAACATGAGTGTTATTTCAGTAATTCAGTGGAATTTCAAATAGCAGACAAAATTTTGGTGATGAGCAGACGACTTTCTAATCGGATCCAGGGTGTCCGTGTTCGCCGCCAGGAGGCGTAATGAACGCCGCGCCCGCAGCCATTAACCTACATAGCGTCCACGGCGGGCGGCGTGTAACTAAGTGCGTTTCCACGGCTGTGACGTCACTCAGTGTGTGACTGTAAACATTAACCACCAATCAGATCCCTCCGTGACTCTGTGAGTGCGCCGTCTGCTTTGGTTGATCGTCGTCTGCTTCACTCAAATTTGTTTCCTAATTGAAACTTTAAGCCTCTGTCACACATCACCGGATTGGGGAAACGGAAAGAAACCAAACAAAGTTTGTTGATATCCGGCAAAGTCCGGTTTGATTCTGTTGCATATCCATTGATATCCCGCTCGATCCGTTACAAGTTTTGAGCATGCACAAAACTTGTAACAGATTATGTCGGACTGACCTATGTGGTTATTATCCATTACAATCCGTTCCCGTCCATTACACGTCCGTTGCCATTCGTTATAGTCCTTTTTGTATTCTGAATTGTCCGTTGATCATTAAATACGTTATCAACCGTTATCGTCCTTTACCCGTCCGTTACATAATTGATACATTTCAAGTCCGAATAACACCGGACTAGAATATTCTTTGTCCGGTTCTGTCCGTTGCTCAATCCGCCATAGTGTGACATCCACTTTACATATTCAATTGTGCCAGGTCATATAGGGTGGGGAGGGCTAGTTGGGTGTTGAGAGTTTTAGTTCCTGGTAACATCTATGGTCATACCATGAGGGGGGAGGGTCGGATGCACATCCACATTTCTGCATTCCAGGGCCAGCGTACTAACCATTAGGCTATTTAGGCACCCTGTTGCAATCACCCTACAGACATGATTGTGTGATTCGAACCCTGGTCACGTCAAACCAATGACTTAGAAATTGATACTTGTTGCTTCCTAGCCAGGCACTCAGCATTATATTAGGATAGAGCAAGGACTGGTTGGCTCAGTGTCAGGATAATGTGACTGAGTGGGATATCAGGTCATTGTGCTGGCAGCCTGGTTTCTCTGTGGGGCAGCACTATACAGTCACCATGAGTGTGCACTGTGATAAGTTATTACCCGTCCTGATGTGACCTTAGATGTTGCCAGGATGTAAAACTCCAACAACCAACTCTACCCACATGCATATGAGCCTGTCTCAAAAGGTGCTAACTCTTCGTTTTTTTGTCCATAGTAACGATTGACACAAAACAGCACAGAAACCGTTACACTGAAAACACAAGGACATTTGCTTCAAATCAATATGTATTCTATTGGGATTATGAAACACATTGTAAAAAAACAAATCAGTTTAACCTGAGCAAATGCATAAGTAGATAGTGTGCTGATCATTACTATGGACAAAGTTTTGTCCCCTATTGCTTAGCACCTTTTGAGACAGTCTCATATGCACCTATTTGTGAATGTAGCATTTGACCATTTCATTTACACTCCTCCCCCTGGGATTGTACATTTATGCCCCGGTCAAATATATGTTAGTGGACGTAGTGGACCCTAACGTGGGTCGAACGTGGTGTAAGTAGGTTAAACTACGTTGAAATACATTAAGGTGCTACAGGTTTTTGTACAGATAAATATACATTACGGTACAGATAAATACGTTATGGCATGGATAAATACAGTACAGTACAGATAAATATGTTATGGTATGGACACTGGCACGTTCAACTATGTTAGCCTCCACTATGTTCACCTGCGTCCAGTAATGGCTATGTGACCAGGGCTTAGTCCAAGTACACTAGAGTACCCTAGAATGCGCTAGAGTATGTTACTTGTTAGCATCATGGATGCAAATTCAGCCTCTAACGTAGCGCTCTTTTGAACATGTCCAAAAATTAAATCGGACATCACGGCTCACCCACGTTATTACCAAGTTAACATCACGGACAAGTATGGATGCCGATACGTTCAAACTATGTTAGCCTCCACTATGTTCAACTACGTCCACTCGCGTGTATGTGACCGGGCCTTTACTCTCCTCCCCGTGGGACCAGACGGGATGGCCGAATGAGTTAGAGCGTCCGACTCCTGTGCTGGTAGATCGTGGGGTCGTGGGTTCGAGTCCCGGTCGAGTCAAACCAATGACTTTAAAATTGATACTTGTCGCTTCCTAGCCAGGCGCTCGGCATTATTAGGATAGGGCAAGGACTGCTGTGCTCAGTGTCAGGATAATGTGACTGAGTGGGATACCAGGTCATGGTGCCGGTGGCCTGGTTTCCCAGTGGGACAGCACTATAAAGTCGCCATGAGTGCGCACTGTCACAAGTCGGTACCCGTCCTGATATGACCTTAGATGTTGCTAGGACGTAAAACAACAACAAACAAACTTACGATTACAAATATCCAGGTAGATCACTTAGTTACAGTGCATAGATCTGCACAGGAATGGTTCAACTTTTAAAGTTGCATAGTCCGATCGTTTTGAGTTTCTGCAATTTTCTGAAATAGGTTATAAATACCAGCTTGACAGTTTGCGTACATACTCTATACCAGCTTAAATGTTTGGTGTACACTGACAATTCACAATGGAGTGGGAGTTGTAGAGTTGACAGTTTGCGTACATAATATATTCCAGCTGTAATGTTTGGTGTACACTGACAATTCACAACGGTGCGGGAGTTGTAGAGTTGACAGTTTGCGTACATAGTATATATACCAGCTGTAATGTTTGGTGTACACTGACAATTCACAACGGTGCGGGTGTTGTAGAGTTGACAGTTTGCGTACATAGTATATACCAGCTGTAATGTTTGGTGTACACCTACAATTCACAATGGTGCGGGTGTTGTAGAGTTGACAGTTTGCGTACATAGTATATATACCAGCTGTAATGTTTGGTGTACACTGACAATTCACAATGGTGCGGGAGTTGTAGAGTTGACAGTTTGCGTACATGGTATATATACCAGCTGTAATGTTTGGTGTACACTGACAATTCACAGTGGAGTGGGAGTTGTAGAGTTGACAGTTTGGGTACATGGTATATATACCAGCTGTAATGTTTGGTGTACACTGACAATTCACAGTGGAGTGGGAGTTGTAGAGTTGACAGTTTGCGTACATGGTATATATACCAGCTGTAATGTTTGGTGTACACTGACAATTCACAATGGTGCGGGTGTTGTAGAGTTGACAGTTTGCGTACATGGTATATATACCAGCTGTAATGTTTGGTGTACACTGGCAATTCACAATGGTGCGGGTGTTGTAGAGTTGACAGTTTGCGTACATGGTATATATACCAGCTTAAATGTTTGGTGTACACTGACAATTCACAATGGAGTGGGAGTTGTAGAGTTGACAGTTTGCGTACATAGTATATATACCAGCTGTAATGTTTGGTGTACACTGTCAATTCACAACGGTGTGGGTGTTGTAGAGTTGACAGTTTGCGTACATGGTATATATACCAGCTGTAATGTTTGGTGTACACTGACAATTCACAGTGGAGTGGGAGTTGTAGAGTTGACAGTTTGGGTACATAGTATATACCAGCTGTAATGTTTGGTGTACACTGTCAATTCACAATGGTGCGGGAGTTGTAGAGTTGACAGTTTGCGTACATAGTATACTGTCACAACATTATAACCATCCGTTGATATGCCCTCAGGTGTGTCTAGGATGTAAAATCTTAGTGACTCATTCCGCCCAATCTACCACTGTCCCCGCATGCGCACAGAAAGTGTGTCCTGTCACTTTCTGATGTTTAATCAATTAGTTGTCTGCTGCTTCAACATTGCAGACGACATTCAATGAATCAGTGAATAACTAGTTAATCAGTGTCTCTGTGTAAAATTTCCCGATATTTAGACATTTGGAGGATGGTGTGAACTAGTCTATAGTAATTATGATTGTATATATAAAGGTAAATGCATTAAGGTATTATGTGGTGCTGGTGATCCTTTGCTGATTTAATATAAACATTATGTAGTTATAGATAGTGTGAGAGGGGCACTACTTTTAGTGTGACAGAGCCTTGGGAGCTCTGCTCACATACCCCCTCCTCCCCCCCTCCCCCAATTGTTATTTACAGATCACTGCACACCCAGGCACAACAGGGCACTGTAGCCATAAACAACCAAGGCTTGGATACAGGCAGGTTTGATGTTCATTGGTTGGTTGAAGAATGCCTAGTGCTGATTGGAGGAGCTGATCAGGTGTGACAGCCATCTTGGATTCATGAGACTATATAGTAATAAACCTGTGGGTGTAAGCTCTCTTCTGTGCACTTTCTACTCTACCTTTCTCTTGCCTGTAGTGATTTCATATTTAGCCTACCTACACAACCACAGCTGCCAGCCGTTGACTTTACAAAATGGCGACCATGACGAGACTCAAACTCAGAATCTTCGGCTCCGGAAACCGACACCTTATCCATTAGGGATAAGGCGTCGACTTTACATGTGGTTCAATGAATCAGTGAATAACTAGTAAATCAGTGCCTGTGGTTCAATGAATCAGTGAATAACTAGTAAATCAGTGTCTGTGCTTCAATGAATCAGTGAATAACTAGTAAATCAGTGTGGTTCAATGAATCAGTGAATAACTAGTAAATCAGTGTCTGTGGTTCAATGAATCAGTGAATAACTAGTAAACCAGTGACTGTGGTTCAATGAATCAGTGAATAACTAGTAAATCAGTGTCTGTGGTTCAATGAATCAGTGAATAACTAGTAAATCAGTGTCTGTGGTTCAATGAAAAGCTGAAAGCTGAAGCTCATGAAAGCTGCCTGCAAAAGTGTTAAAGTGCTGCTGGCTTTTGCAAGTTACCAGCGGCACTCTCTTGGGGAGCAAATAGAGGTTTCACACCGGCAAGAACATGTCAAGACTGGCGCAAAACTATTTGTCCCTGCAGTGGCTGGTCGGGAGATGTTGGGAGTTCCATACATCAACCGCCCTTAATGCTGCCACAGTGACATGGTTTTCTGTTTAGGGTTTGCTCCCTTAGTACGGTTCTGTCAAGAACCTGTACCACAAGGCAGTGGTTTACAACTCTGCAAGGCAGGGGTGTCAAACTCCCTGAGGTATTGCTATACCTGCAATACCTGCATACCTGTTCAATGAATCAGTGAATAACTAGTAAATCAGTGCCTGTGGTTCAATGAATCAGTGAATAACTAGTAAACCAGTGTCTGTGGTTAACAAGTTGAACACAGCGCCACTCACGTTACCATATTATGCCTGCCGTACACTACCAAACAATAGACGAGATCGTCATTCCGACTGCGCATGCGCTGAAACGGGCGCTGACATCAAAACAGATGTGTACGTCCATTGAGTTTGCCGATACGCGTAGGGCAAAATTTCGATTTTATTCAAAAATTATTAGAAATACATAACAATTTGGCATAAACATGGATGCACACACACGATCCGGCGGTACAGTGAGTGTATGTGGGGGGGGGGGGGGGGGGGGGGGAGTAGTGCACGCGCAGACGTGTGGCGCCCCCCAACGGATCTGAGTGAGTAGGATGGAAGGTTGTAGGTTAAGCAGACTCCACCAGTCGATGACTGGGGGAGTAGATAGGGCTGGAGAGCAGGTGGAAGCTTCCTGCCTTATTATACTCGGATAATGGCTTATACAGCATATAATGATGTAATGAATATATTTAAGACAAAACTAACCATAGTTAAGCATTTTGAGCTAAGGAGTATACAATTCCGCAAACAAAAAATGTCACTTTTAGACTGATATCCGCATCACCATTATTGATTCTTGTTCTAAATATTAAAATCCCAAATGTGTCAACAGAAAATTGTTTCACAGAAATATATAACCATTGTCTGATTAACCCGACTCATTTCCCAGCTCTACATATGCCATTAACCATGGGATATGAATAAAAACGATTAAAATAAGTAAAACTGGCTATGGCTCTAACACTAGTCTGAGTGACCAGATTTTGTCTAAATCTAAATGCAGATGGCATAAGATGTGCTGATTAGATTGGTGTAAATGCAATGCTAAATAAAAGATTTTTTTTTTTTTTGGTAAATATTTTATTCATCTGAATACTTATTTTGTCAGTGCCGGGGCACTGTTTTAGTTGGTATTCTATGTTTCAAACAAGAGCTGAGATGAGCTGAATCTAGCACATTTCATAGCTGCACCCAGTGTCTTCACATTAGCTATTTGCTTCGGGCCAGTTTGTCTCGCTTCCCGACATCCCACAATGCACCGCATGGCTGGAATGACGAACTAGTCTATTAAACTAACTAATACTAAATACACACTTTGCTGCTCCTGTGAGCTCCTTTGTAATCTGGATTACTGGACGCTGGGGTGCGGCCTGGTTCGGCCACCACATTTGGTCTGCAAACTTAAGGGCGCATTCCATATACGCGTAATGCGTTACGCGTTATGCGCTTCTGATGTTGACCCGAAACCCGCTTTTCAGTTCATTGCGCAGGCTTCGATGAGAAGGATCGACATCCTCACACACCGGTCAGATCGGACCGGGCTCCTCCAGGCATTACTTTAACATGTCATCCAATTATTGACGCTTATTCTCGCTCTGGTAACCATGGTAACCAGCTTAGAATTGGAGCACACCACATTGGTGGAGTTTGCCTTGCCAGGGTAGCTTCACCACCACATGTGTCTGATCATGATTGATCATGACTAGTTATGGTTTCTATGGACTCCTGGCTGAATCTAGACTCAGGGTCCTAACTAGGTCAAGTTCTGACTGTTTGGGGGGTCACGTGACTTTAATGATCTGCCTGAGGGAAGTGATCTGATCCACTGTGTTGATGTCGACTCACATGAAGTGGGACTGAAACGGCGCTAAACTTGTATCTAGGTCAGTAGGTCACTAATTACAAAACATTGAATAATACAGCGATGAGATTTGTACTGCCGACTCGAAACTGTGAATGACAAAAAAAAAAGGGAGAGAAAGATGTTTGTTTGTTGTTGTTGGACGTCCTAGCAACATCTAAGGTCATAGCAGGACAGGGGAGAGAAAGACGCGAACACCTGAGGGTCGGTGCAGATCTTTGTTCTCTCTCCCCTGAGAGGTCGGGCGTTGTTCATGAATTGACCTTGAGGCAGGTGTCACGGGTTATTAAATACCTCACCCTAGCAGGGGCGGCTCGTTACCTGACCACTGGTGGTTTGGCTATGGTTTGATATATCAATAATTGATGGCTCCCTTACGCTAACACCCCCCTGATGTAGCCGGGGGTGGACAGAGAGCAGTGTAGTATTCAGTCATATCTGACCTCACTACAATATTTGGAACCCGGTGAGAAAATATCGCAATTTTCACTTGTTGTAAGACGAGACGAGATGGCCGAATGAGTTGAGCATCCAACTCCCGTTTTGGTATGTCATGAGATTTGAATGAGTGCTCGAGTCAAAGCAATGACTTTTAAGAATGTATACTTGTCGCTTCCTAGGCAAGCACTCAGCATTATAACGAACGGGCAAGGACTGGTTGGCTCAGTGTTAGGATAATATGACTAGTTTGGATATCGGGTCATGGTGCTGGTGGTTGGTTAGCTCGGTGTCAGGATAATGTGACTGAGCGGGATATCGGGTCATGGTGCTGGCGGCCTGATTTCCCAGTGGGGCAGCACTATAAAATCACCATGAGTGCATACTGTCACAAGTCGTTACCCATCCTGATATGACCTTAGATGTTGCTAGGACGTAAAACAACATGGTGCTGGCAGCATGGTCTCCCAGTGGGGCAGCACTATGAAGTGGCCACGTGTGTGCACTGTCACAAGTCGTTACCCATCCTGATATGAACTTAGATGGTGCTGGCAGCATGGTCTCCCAGTGGGGCAGCACTATGAAGTGGCCACGTGTGCGCACTGTCACAAGTCGGTACCCATCCTGATATGACCTTAGATGTTGCCAGGACAAAACTCCAACAACCACCCAATCACTTGGAGTAAATCTGATGTATTATTTGAAGGCCATTTGCATATATTTGACAGTTCTGACCGTGAATGTCGTCTTTGTAAGTTTATGACTGATATGGCATACAAATCAGCACCACTCATTCATTTACCATATTATATTGTCTCTCCCTGCGTGACTCGCAAACCGAGGTTAGTTTCAAACCATCCCAGTAGGACCAGGGCCTATATGCATAATGGAGTGTTAGCGGCGTTTGGTGTTACCGACTGACTCCGTTTAGCTATCACCTAGGTGGGGGGTGAGGTCACGCGGCATGCATTTGGGCGTAACACTTTCATTATAGCTAAACGTGAAATTATTTATAGATTTGGGAGCTCCCTCAAGTCGACAATATGAATAACGCCGCCAATGCGGCGGCGGCATTAATATCGGTTCGAATTTAGGGTTAAATTGGTAAAATATCACTTATGGCGTATGTAATTCTGTTAAATATGACAGCATTGAATAGATTTGGGCATAATATATTGCCGCCGCATCGACGTCGGCGGCGCCGCCACCAGTATGGAAAGCAACGTCGATGCGGCAGCGGCGATTTGTTTACTTTACATTCGTCGATTCGAAAATATTAATATCGCCGCTGATGCGGTTCGATTTTAGGGTTAATTTGAATAAATTTCACTTATTGCGTATGTAAATCTGTCAAATATGATCGCATTGAATAGATTTGGGCCTAATCTAACACTAACACCTCCAGTAAACCAGCTATTTTTCTGGTTTAGTGTAACCTAGTTTACGCTTGGGGTGTTAGCCCTATCACTCTCTAAACGCGGTTTGGCTCGCTAACACACCATTATGCATAGAGCCCCAGACGGGATGGCCGAGTGAGTTAGAGCATCGATCTCCCGTGTTGGTAGATCGTGGGGTCGTGGGTTCGAACCCTGGTCGAGTCAAACCAATGACTTAAAAATTGATACTTGTCACTTCCTAGCCTGGCACTTGGCATTATTAGGATAGGACAAGGACTGGTTGGCTCAGTGTCAGGATAATGTGACTGAGTGGGATATCAGGTCATGGTGCTGGCAGCCTGGTCTTCTAGTGGGGAAGCACTATAAAGTCACCAGGAGTTTACACTGTCACAAGTCGGTACCCGTCCTGATATGCCCTTAGATGTCGCTAGGATGTAAAACAACAAACAAACAAACCATCCCAGTAGGTGGCAATTAAGTTTATGCTTGAATAATCCGATGGTTTTGAATTTCTACAATATATTTTTTTAGATCAATATATTAATCAGATTGATAGTGTCATGGGGGTGATGAAAATGGGTAATATTGTGCCTAGAGCGGGACTCGAACCCACATCTCTTTGCATTCTGGGCCAGTGTGCTAACCATTACACCACCTAGGGTCCCTGATATCACCACACTACCCACGCCTACCTGTCTGTGTGCTTACTTGCCCGAGAGGTCAGTGCAGACTACTACACTCGTCCCCCTGGAATTGTAAGTATTTTAATGCTTACAATTACATACATACAGGCAATGCACTAAGACATACATACACAAGGTAGGTTCAACAACTATACAGCACGTAGCTTGTACAAGATCATAGTCACGTCAACCAGTGATGTGGGGGTGATGAAAATGGGAAATATTGTGCCTAGAGCGGGACTCGAACCCACATCTCTTTGCATTCCGGGCCAGTGTGCTAACTATTACACCACCTAGTCTCCCTGATTTCACCACACTACCCGTGCCTACCTGTCTATGTGGTTACTTGCCTGAGAGGTCAGTGCAGACTACTGCAATAGTTTGAATGGATTTTTTTTATGGGATTTTTATTTATACTTAAAGGGTTAAATGAATTTGGCATTTAATCAAACTTAGATGTGAAGTTGTGTCAGTTGTCACCATTAATAAATGACACCATTAAATATGCAGTCCTATCACAGGCTTCATGTGTATATGTGTATTTATTGTGGTAATGTTTGTATGGTGCACGGTTGAATGTTTAGCTGATTTCCATGGAAAACCGAAAACGGGCTATGGTACGAGTGGTCTGATTTCCCAGTGGGGCAGCACTATAAAGTCTCCATGACTGTTCACTCTCACAAGTCGGTGCCCATCCTGATGACCATAGATGTTGCCAGGGCATAAACTCCAATAAAACCCACCAACCATGGCTGGAAAAACTCATGGTCATTGCTGGACAATCTCATGGTAATTGCTGGACAATCTCATGCTCATTAGTGGACAAACTCAAGCTCATTGCTGGACAATATCATGCTCATTGCTGGACAATCTCATGCTCATTGATGGACAAACTCATGTTCATAGCTGGACAATTTCATGCTCATTGATGGACAAACTCATGTTCATAGCTGGACAATCTCATGCTCATTGCTAGACAATATCATGCTCATTGCTAGACAATATCATGCTCGTGGCTGGACAATTTCATGCTCATTGCTGGACAAGCTCATGCTCATAGCTGGACAATTTCATGCTCATTGCTAGACAATCTCATACTCGTTGTTGGTCAATGTTATGCTCATTGCTGGACACTCTGATGCTCATTGCTACATAATTTAGATGTTGCTAGGACGTAAAACAACAAACAAAGCTAGACAATTTTATGTTCATTGCTGGACAACTTCATGCTCATGGCTGGACAGACTAAATCACAGTCCTGCATTGTTCAATCCTATAGGTGTGCCAAACCTAGGCCTATCTTTGAAAGCTAAGATTCACGAACAAGGTTAGATTTGAACTGCACTGAAAAGAAGGAAAGGGCAGGAAGTCGTGATGGCAGCATCCACCTGTTACCCGGATTTGTTTCTGTTGGCGAGTTATCCTCATGCATAAACCAGCGACAGCTTGAAACCGGAAGTGGCCTTTGTGGCCGGTGGTAAATAAAGGGTTCTTGCCAGTGGAGAGAGTATGTGAAATGCTATGTGTGTACACACATGGTTGTTTATTACATGCGTAGGCTTTGTAAATAGTGCATTCTTTCGCAATATCAACTAGACCACGTGACTAGAGAGCTAGCCGGAAACCAGCAGATGTTCTCTATGGATATGCTGAGTTTCGCTGGTCTCTCAGTTATAGCCCGCTCACACTAGGCTTGCAATTGCAACCATTTGCGACAAAATATAATGGCGGTCACAATATGGTCAACAGTGTTCGCTGACTTCCTGTCAACCATTTTGGTCGCAAGGAGGTTGCAGGTGTTGCACCACAAACCTACTTGTGACCAAAATGGTCGCTAGGTTGCAAACCATCTGTATAGGTTTGATTTTGGTCACCGACGGACCACCAACTAGTCGACGTCATGGCATGCTACTGACCACCTGCAACCATGTTGGTGGTCGGTCGGCAAGAGATTGGTGATTGGTCGGGGATTGATTGCGACTGATCTGCAATCAAATACCGATCAGTCACCAACTGAGCGCCAACCAGTCTTCCCCTTCCCTTTTTTGCTGCGCTTTTTTTGCTTTGGTCGCAAGCAGGTTGGCGACCGAAGTGGTTTTTATGGTTGCAAAGTGGTCGCAAGCCTAGTGTGACTGAGGCTTAATGACTGAGGCTGATACCGAGCATGCCAGGTAGCAGCTACAGCTTGCACAGCAGAAGTTCAGGGAGGTGATGAGTACACATAGATCCTGATGCAGAAGTGGTATTTTATCTAAGGAACAATAAATGCTAGGTCAATTTCACTGCAATCTACATTGGAATCAAATGTATTGCAAGAACGCTACCAAGTTTGCTTATCAGGAGACATACAGTTAGTTGTAGGTGCAGCATGAATTTAAAGCTGCATAGTCCGATGAAATATGAAATTTTCAAAACTAAAACAATTATCTAGATTTGATTTTTACATATCTAACTTAGATACTGATGCACTTATTGAACATTTGATTCTGCATAGAATGGACTACTGAGTCAATTTAACAGAACATGTTACTGTAGAGGTCAAGCTTGCCAAAACTAATTTTCCATGTTTGCACTTCAAATATCTCAAAAGTTTACCATTTAAAATAAAAGTTACTTAAACCTAATGTAAAGTAGATACTAGTGATCGATATAATATATTTATCTCAGAAAAATTACAGAAACTCAAAACCATCGGACTATGCAACTTTAACATAGCTATAGGTCCTGTATTGAAGGACAAGGCTGGGAGCAGCACCAACCCAATCTTCCACAGCATGCCGTGTCTCAGCTTCAGTTACACAGGAACCAGCGGAACTTGGATTACGCACATTGTTCGAAGTGTTTTGCTTATTTATTTATTCACTTCGGCTGAAATATTATGCGCAGATGCATATCGCTGGTGGTTGGCTAACAAGGCAATTTTGCAGGTTCTTAGACACCGTTGTCAAGTAGCATTGTGCATGTTCATGATTTAATATCGTGAGTAGGGTGGGTGGCACCATCTTTAGGATTAAAACTGCATTTAAAATTATGAAGGGTTTTGATGAAATAGATATGAACAAATTTGTCACCTTGAATAAAAGAGAAGGCAGTCAGGGCCATACTCTCAAACTAGTAAAACCCAGAGCCATTTCAAAGTTAAGGCAACATAGTTTCTCAAACAGGATCATAAATATATGGAACAGTCTCCCACAAAATGTTATTGATGCGGAGTCAAATAATTCATTCAAGAATAGATTAGAAAGAGCATGGGCTGATGATCCAGGGAAATTGATCTAATATATTAACCAGACGGGATGGCCGAATGAGTTAGAGTGCCCGTCTCCCATGTTGGTAAATCGTGGGGTCGAACCTTGGTCGAGTCAAACCAATGACTTACAAATTTATACTTGTCGCTTCCTAGCCTGGCGCTTGGCATTATTAGGATAGGACATGGACTGGTTGGCTCAGTGTCAGGATAACGTGACTGAGTGGGATATCAGATCATGGTGCTGGCAGCCTGGTCTTCCAATGGGGCAGCACTATAAAGTCGCCATGAGTGCACACTGTCACAAGTCGGTACATGTCCTGATATGACCTTAGATGTTGTTACGACGTAACACAACCAACAAACAAATCTAATATGTCTTTTTAGTAAAATGGTACACACACAGAAACACTCTGGGTAATTTTTCAGATCTGGTGCCGTGATTTTGTCATGTATTCCTTGCAAGTTGCATGAATATTTAATGTATCTTTCAGAAAGATCACACATAAAATGGGTTATTTGAGCGCCGAATCAGTAAGTGGGGATTGCTTTGCCTAGTGCCATTATCTATACTTTACTTTTGAAGTAACTTTTTATGTTAAATGGCGAACTTTGGAGATATTTGAAGTGAAAAAATACTAAATTAATTTTGGTGTCTACTTAAAAATTCTGACAACATAAGTGTAGGTGGTGATAGCTCCTATTCAATTGATGTGGTTTTCCTTTCTATATAGCAACAAATATTTACTAATTGCACCCGTGTCCAAACTACATATCTTGGGTCAAATCTAGGTAAGTGTTTTGATTTATAATATCTTATCCTTCTATCGGCTTTAAATCACTCCTAAAGAATATGTGGCTTCAACTTCAAGCTAAACATATTGTGACTGCGCATATTCGATAATAATATCATTATTAATGTTGTGTTCTCTGTGGCAGTGTCTGTGGCAGTGACTTTTTTCGAGGTCGGACTCCTAATCTGAAGGCGGGTGGTTCGATTCCCCATGCCCGCCCCCACCTCTGCCAATTTGGATTTCCACTGCTGTGTATAACGCGCAAAGCTGCGCATGTAGTGTGGACTAAAAACCAGGTCGAAAGTTGGCGGCTCTATCGACCATGTCTATTGTTGTTCAGTGCTCGGGCACGCCTTAAAGAGATCCCATGGTGGCGTCGTTAAAATGTGAGTATGCGCGAGTAAAAAATTGATACTTTTCGCTTCCTAGCCTCGTGCTCGGCATTATTAGGAAAGGGCAAGTAACATTGCGCAGTCTGATGAAACCATAAAATTTCCATCAAAATCAAAGCGCTTACCAATGTTTGATCCTACGTAACCAACATAGAATAGATTCTGGTGTACTCATGAAGTATTTTATTCCTGCAGGGAACAGGGATGAAAGTTCTCCGCTATTTCGCGGATTTCTGCAAGTTTCTATATTTACTGATTAACGTTAAGCAAACTTTCAATGAATCTGGATGCATATGACAACAGTTGGTTAGTTTGAATCCCATTCTTATATGACCTGAAATGTAACTAGAACATAAAACCCAAATAAGAAAGTTAGGCATAGGCGATAATAATATTGTCACAACAAGGATAGCTGAAACCTGACTTCCGGCATTTTCCCGTGATTCCCTGACAGTGCTAATCTTGTAGGGGAAAGTCCGCGTTTTCGCGGAAATTCAGAATCGGTTTAATAATCTTCGACTTGATTTCCGCATTTTTCGCCGGAGACCACTTTCATCCCTGATGGAAGGAATAGTGAGTCAATTTAATAGAAGTTACAACCAGTCACTGCGGCAAGTCATACAAAAATAAACATCAAAATTAATTTGCAGCAATCGTCTCTATACACTGCAAATATGGCGAATGTTTGGATAAAGAAGCACCTTCTGAAATGACGCAAACGCATCTTTAACTGAGAAAGGTTTTTGATGCAGACTGGAATTCACGCCTGGTGGTGTGTATGCGTGTATTCATGGCTGCGCAGACGCGACACTCCGCTAAGATCATCTGAACACGGGTCAAGCAATTGCTTAGCTGCCTGTATTGGCTGAATAATGCATAGTTATTCTAACGCAGGCCCTCAGCTTTGTACAACAACCATGATATCATCCATATTTGCATGTGCATGAATTATTCATCCCAAGGTGGGAGTGTGCAGGTTTGTGTTTGCTTTATGTTTGTTGAGGGAAGGAAGGGAAAGGCTAGTAGTATTTGTTGTTGTAGCGAGTGTCTTCTTTTCCCCTTGCCATTGTCAGCCATTAAAGGGGCATAGTCTGATTAAAGCATAACATATTCTAAAAACAAAAGGCGTACCTAGATTGATCCTATATGTATATATATGAGACTGCCTCAAAAGGTGCTAAGCAATATGGGACAAAACTTTGCCCATCGTAACGATCAACATACTATCTGCTTCTGCATTTGCTCAGGATAAACTGATTTGTTTTTTACATGGTGTTTCATAATCCCAATAGAATACATATTGATTTGAAGCAAATGTCCTTGTGTTTTCAGTGTAACCGTTTCTGTGCTGTTTTGTGTCAATCGTTACTATGGACAAAAAAACGAGCTAGCACCTTTTGAAACAGGTTCATATCCAACCTGGAGGCCGGTATGGGTATTAAGGCTGTTGCCGCGTAGAAGAGAATACTAAATCAATTTAATCAAAAGACGAAGCTTATGGTGTCCACCATTTTGACATGGAAGCCAAAGTTAAAGCCCCAGTCACACCTTTCCAGATCAGAGGCCGGATGAGCCCCGGACCGTCATCCGAGGTGGTCCGTGGCGATCCGTGGTGGTGCGGCGGGATCCGTGGCTGGTCCGGGGTCTGCCCCAGATGTTTTAAAATGCTTAAAACATCCGGGGTGGTCCAGGGCATCCGGGTTCGATCCGGCATGGTGGTAGTAGTAGTAGTATCGAAACAGCCCGAGACCACCCCCGGACAGCCCAGACAGGCCCCGGTTCACACCCGGACTACCCAGACCACCCCCGGACCGCACCGGCCGGGTAGGTGTGACCGCGAGACAAAAAAACGATGAAAGTAGCGATTTTATCCGGGGTTGTCTGGGACAGTCCTGGCAACTGGTCCGGGGGTGGTCCGGTGTGGTGGTTCCAGCGTGTTCCCGTGCTCAGAGGTGTCCCTCGCTTCTGCGCTGCTTCTGCGCTGCTTCTGCGCATGCGCGGATTTCGCATCAACTCGGGTCACCTGAGCCACTTATTGGCGCATGCGCACATCCTACAAACTCGGGTCGAATAATCGAATACGCTTCTCCGCGCTCGGGTGGACAATCTTTTCTTCTTTTTTTTTAATAACCGATAAAAATACAGCAAAATAGGATTTAAAGTATTTTATGATGGCCCAGTTTACCTATATTTCCATTTAATTAATCTAAGTTATTCTTCGGCGTGGTCCGTGGCGCTCTCGATCAGCACGTTTTGATCTTGTTGACGCTGGAACCACACACCGCTCAAAATCAGGGCTCGTCGGGTTGTATGACTGGTGCTTAGTTTGTATCGATTTCAATAGCGTCTCCAAAGTTAACCTTTTTAATAAACCAGAACTCTAATTCTAAACCATGGATCTATGCATTTTAAACTGACCAAATAGCATGATGTTGATTGGGAGTGTAATGTTGAAAAGGAGCGTTTTTTTTTTTCCAATATGGAGCATTATATTGATAGTGATTGCTGTTAATTGATTGCATTATGTCAACAGGGAGCAATGTATTGATAGGGTAATGTTATGTCAATAAGGTGTGTTATGTCATAGGGCATGTGATGCCAATAGGGAGTTATGTCAAAGGAGATCATTGTTGAGAGTGAGCATTATGCTGATAGGGAGCATTATGTCGATATGGAGCAATTTGTTGATATGAAGCGTTGTCAATCGGAAACACTATGTCTATAGGACCATTATGTTGATAAGAGCATTATGTTGATAGGGAGTGTTGTCAATAGGAAGCATGTCAATTCGAAGCGCTATGTCGATAGGGAGCATTTTGTCGATAGGGAGCATTTTGTTGATTGGGAGTGTTGTCGATAGAAAGCGTTGGCAGTCGGAAGCACTATGTCGATAGGAAGCATTTTGTTGATAAGAGCATTGTGTTGATAGGGATTGGTCAGTGGGAAGCGTTATGTCAATTGGAAGAGCTATGTCGATAGGGAGCATTTTGTTGTTAGGGAGTGTTGTCGTTGGAAAACTTTGGCAGTCGGAAGCACTATGTCGATAGGGAGCATTATGTTGATCGGGACTGTTGTCAATGGGAAGCGTTATGTCAATTGGAAGTGCTATGTTGATAGGGATCATTTTGTCGATAGGGACCATTTTGTTGATAGGGAGTGTTGTTGATAGGAAGCGTTGTCAGTCGGAAGCACTATGTCGATAGGGAGCATTTTGTTGATAAGAGCATTATGGTGATAGGGAGCACTATGCTGATAGGAAGTGCTATGTCGATCAGAAGCGTTGTCAATAGGGAGCATTTTTGTCTATAGGAGTATTATGTTGATGGGGGGCGTTATGTTCATTGTGAGCCTTGTCAAGAGGGAGCATTATATCTATAGGGAGTGTTATGTTGATAGGGACTATTGTGTCAATAGCGAGTCTTATGTCAATATGGAGCTTTATGTCAATAGGGAACACTGCACCATTAGGAAATGGGCTGCGTTGCACATTTTCAAGCTATTGTGATATTCGGTAATATCGTGGTACCAGTACCATGGTATGCCAATGAGACAAAACTATAAAGTGGTCATTGAATCGCATTGTTCAGTGATCAGCGCCTATCCTGGTATAATATAGTTTGACATGTTTTCACTTCAAATGTCTCTACGGTTCATCTTTTTAAGATTAAACATTAAGTGGATCATAATTATCTTAATTACTTTCCTTTGAAGTACCTTTTATTTTAATGGTTTACAAGCGGAGATATTTGATTTGTAACCATGTGTCGTGGGGGTGATGAAAATGGGAAATATTGCGCCTAGAGTGGGACTCGAACCCACATCTCTTTGCATTCTGGGCCAGTGTGCTAACCATTACACCACCTAGGCTCCCTGATATCAACACACTACCCACGCCTACCTGTCTATGCGGCTCCTTGCCTGAGAGGTCAGTGCAGACCAATACACATGCAACATTAATTTTGGTGTGCTCAGCAAAATATGGCTCGGCTTTGTTTCCCCATTTTCCAGCATAGTGTAGCACAGGAGCACCAAACTGTAATACATGTTTAAACATCAACAATAACAATAATAATAATATTGACTAATAATAATGATAACAATAATGAGGGATGAGAGATCTCCAAGATTTCAAGGATTTCCACATTCAAGAACAAATTTATTATTTCTATAACAAAAAATGGCGCGATATTCTACGTATTTCCCCCGGCTATTATTTAAAGCCCCAGTCACACCTACCCGGATCAGGGGCCGGACAAGCCCCGGACCGTGATCCGGCATGGTCCGTGGCGATCCAGCGTGATCTGTGGCTCATCCGTGGCTGGTCCTTGGTGATCCTTGGCTGGTCCGGCCTCATCTGGGGTCCACCCCAGATGTTTTAAAATGTTTAAAACATCCGGGGCGATCCGGGGAATTTTGCGATCCGGGCTCGCTCCGGCATCATCCGGGTGTAATTTGGGGGTGGTCCGGGTTGTGGACCAGGGGTAGTCCGTGTAGCGTCCGGGCCAGTCCGTGGCTGTCCAGGCGGTTTTTAACCCGGTTGAGCCACGTTTTAGCCACGGTTTAACCAGGACCAGCCCTGGACTAGCCCCGATGTAGCCACGGACCACTCCCGGACTGCCCGGATAAGACTCGGACAAGTCGGATGAGCACGGATCAGCTACGGATTGCCATGGATAGCCCGGTTTACCACGGATCAGTCCAGGATGAGCCCTGTTTTTGTATATATATATATATAGCATGAGCAAATCCACTTCAAGTCTGGGACTGATCCATGACTACTCCGTGGATACCTGGGGTAGTCTGGGGGTGGTTCAGCTAGACCGGGGGATAGACCTTGTAGGTTTGACTGCTAGCCCCAAAACGACCAAAATAGCGATTTTGTCCGGGAGAGTCCAGGGGGGAGGGGGGTGGGGGGGTGTCCGGCTAAAAATCCAGGGCTTGTCTGGGTATTTGTGACTGGGGCTTCAATACCCCAAAATGCCAGGACTAGTTGAATCATTCAACCATATCCCTATGCTGAGTGGGGGTTCGATTTGTGGTGAAACACAGAAAGTGTCTCATTGACTTAGCATTGTCAGGGAATCACATGAGTCTTTGCGCTATGCCGATACATAAATCTTGCAAACTATGCCGGTGTGGCGGTTTCAGCCGTGTCCCGTACTCAGCCGTGTACCTATACTCAAACTCAAGGCATTGTCAATGGTATTAAGTCACTAACCTTATAAATTTAATATAATGTTTTTGGTAAAGATGTTTTCTATATGTGTACCAAGCGATTTGTTAATAGGTGGTGTGCTTTTAGAGATATTTCACTTGTACTGTATTTTCTGTATGAAAATTACTCACGACCATTGACAATGCCTTGAGTTTGAGTATAGGTACACGGCTGAGCTCGGGACACGGCTGAAACCACCACACCGGGTTGGGCGATGTAGTAAAATACTCACAAACCGAGAAAGAATGCACACATGCATGCTACACAAAAACTGAATGAGACAAAACAAGGGGAAACCACAAGACTACTATCATTATTACTGTCTAGCGGCAAAAAACAAGGCATTAGACTTAACTGTTATGGGCAGCATAACTACACCGTCACAACAATACAAATAAAAATATAGAAAATTGTCATTGTTGTGACCGTATTATCACCCACTCGAACACTGATATCCTTTTTTCTCTCCCTGGATACTTTCGAACCGGTGTTGCTGATACTAAGTGATAGCCTGTTCCTGGCATGAGCCTGTCCTGTTCCCTGCCCTGTGCCCTGTTCCGTTCCCTGCCCTGTTCTGTTCCCTGCCATGTTCCATTCCCTGCAATGTTCCATTCCCTGTGCTGTTTACTGTCCTGTTCCCTGCCCTGTTCGCTGTTCCCTACCTTGTTCCATGTTCCATTCCATGTTCCCTTCCCTATTCCGTTCTCTCTTCCCTGCCCTGTTCCCTTCCCTGCCCTGTTTGCTGTTCCCTGTCCTGTCCCATGTTTCCTTCCCTGTTCCCTGCCGTCTCCTCACCCTGACCGAGTTCATGATGTCATGACAACTGCCTCAGACGGTGTGGCGTCTCACTGAGTGATGTCTGCTGTAACCAAGGACAATGCCCCCCCCCCCTCCAAGCCCCCCTCGCCCCCCAACTCACGTATCCATGGTAACTGAAGACGCTGCCAGCGCTGGTTCCATGGTTACCACGCTTCAGGTGTCACAGGGACACGCTCTCTCTCTGTGTCTTCAGAAATTAACCGATCAATTCCACGTACATGCAATTTGTAGTAAAATCTAAATTTAAATATTTTATATATGCTACTAGAAAGGTAAGTATGGTCTTATGGTGTGGTGAGGTACACTGACTTCCGCAGGTGAAATGCCACATACACAGGTAGGTGTAGTGTAGTGAGGTGCACTCACTGGCCCAGGTGAAATGCCACATACACAGGTAGGTGTAGTGTAGTGAGGTGCACTCACTGGCCCAGGTGAAATGCCACATTCACAGGTAGGTGTGGTGTAGTAAGGTGCACTCACCTCCCCAGGTGAAATGCCACATACACAGGTAGGTGTGGTGTAGTGAGGTGCACTCACCTCCCCAGGTGAAATGCCACATACACAGGTAGGTGTAGTGTAGTGAGGTACACTGACCTCCGCAGGTGAAATGCCACTTACAGAGGTGGGTGTAGTGTAGTGAGGTGCACTCACCTCCCCAGGCAACATGCCACATACACAGGTAGGTGTAGTGTAGTGAGGTGCACTCACCGGCCCAGGTGAAATGCCACATACACAGGTAGGTGTGGTGTAGTGAGGTGCACTCACCTCCCCAGGTGAAATGCCACATACACAGGTAGGTGTAGTGTAGTGAGGTGCACTCACCTCCCCAGGTGAAATGCCACATACACAGGTAGGTGTGGTGTAATGAGGTGCACTCACCTCCACAGGTGAAATGCCACATACACAGGTAGGTGTAGTGTAGTGAGCTGCACTCACCTCCCCAGGTGAAATGACACATACACAGGTATGTGTAGTGTGGTGAGGTGCACTCACCTCCCCAGGTGAAATGACACATACACAGGTAGGTGTGGGTAGGTTGATTGCATCAGGAAACTTAGATAGGCTAGTGGTTAGGACACTAACCATCTGAATAGCAGAAGTCCTGCTCTAGGTAGTAGATCGTGGGGTCGTGGGTTCGAACCCATGTCAAGTCAAACCAATGATTTAAAAATTCATACGTATTGCTTCCTAGACAGGTGCTCGGCATTATTAGGATAGGGCAGGGACTGGTTGGCTCAGTGTCAGGATAATGTGACTGAGTGGATATCAGGTCATCGTGATGGCGGCCTGGTCTCCCAGTGGGGCAGCACTATATAGTCGCCATGAGTGTGCACCGTCACAAGTCGGTACCCGTCCTGATATGACCTTAGATGTTGCTATGACATAAAACAACAAACAAACAACTGCTCTATGCGCAATGTATTCCATTTGCTTTCACACCCCCATGATATTGGTGCTGTGACCCGGATATTGTACAAACAATGTGCTGCATAGTGTTGAACCATCTCTGTGTATTTACTGTAAATGCAGCACCTGGACATTTCTAATTGTAAGTATGACACTTACGATGATTCCAAGTGGAAGAGGGTAGTGTAGTGAGGTGAACTGACCTCAGCAAGTGGACATCATTGTTAATACAGAACATTTCCATCAGGGACAACCGATCTTCCTCATTCCGCAGCTCCTTGTCCTATCCTAATGCAGAATGTGTCGTTAAGTAGAAATGACTATAACAAGTCTAATGCTGAACATGAGCTTAGGTGGCGACAGGCATCACAAGTCTAATGCTGAACCCGCAGTTATGTAGCAACAAGAATAACAGGTTTAATGCCGAATGCACGGTTAAGTAGCAACAAGTATAACAAGTCTAATGCAGAATGCACGGTTAAGTAGCAACAAGTATAACAAGTCTAATGCCCAACCCACGGTTAAGTAGCAACAAGAATAACAAGTCTAATGCCGAACCCATGGTTAAGTAGTAACAAGAATAACAGGTCTAATGCCGAATGCACGGTTAAGTAGCAACAAGTATAACAAGTCTAATGCAGAATGCACGTTTAAGTAGTGACAAGTATAACAAGTCTAATGCAGAATGCACGGTTAAGTAGCAACAAGTATAACAAGTCTAATGCAGAATGGACGTTTAAGTAGTGACAAGTATAACAAGTCTAATGCAGAATGCACGTTTAAGTAGTGACAAGTATAACAAGTCTAATGCAGAATGCACGGTTAAGTAGCGACAAGTATAACAAGTCTAATGCCGTACATATGCTTACGTAGTGTCAACTATTAAAAAGTCTAATGCCGAACACGCAGTTAAGTAGTGTCATGGGGGTGATGAAAAAAGGAAATATGGCACCTAGAGCGGGATTCGAACCCACATCTCTTTGCATTCCAGGCCAGTGTGCTAACCATTACACCACCTAGGCTCCCTTATATCACCACACTACCCACACCTACCTGTCTATGCGGCTCCTTGCCCGACAGGTCAGTGCAGACTAATAGAGTAACAAGTATAACAAATGTAATACCGAACACACAATTAAGTAGCTACAAGTATAACAAGTATAATACCAGACACACGTAAAGTAGCGACAAGTATAACAAGCCGTTGGTTTGACTCAGCCGGGGTTCGAGCCCTTGACTGACCTGTCATGTGGGAAGCGAGGGCTCAAATCAGTGATGTCAGGATTGGTGGTGTTTTTTTTCTCTCTTTTGTTGTTGCTGTTGCTGCTGTTGTTGTCGTGACATTGCTCTGAGCAGACGACATTTAGTGCAGGGCGGGAAACTGAGCCGGGTGCCAGCGAGGTGGCGGGATCGGGTTGTAAGGGATCGGCGTAGTGAGACCTTACACGGGTAAGACAATCGAGGCCGCCAGGGGGCGCCACCAAAGAACGGCCGCCCGGTATTAACTACGTAACATGTCGGAATAGTACAAAAAAAAAATAATAAAATAAAATTGTTTAAAGTCATCGATTATTTTTAGTTTGGGCACCAAAACAATCGTGTTGATGCAAAATATATTTGATCTAGAATTTAATTTTCCTTGGCCACAATTTTTGTAATGGTGAGCTTTTTAAAGTTGCACAGTCCGATGGTTTTGAGTTTCTGAAATTTTCGGAGATAAATACATTAGGTTGATCGTTATTATGTACCTTACTTTAGCTTGAAGTCACTTTTATTTTAAGTGGCTAACTTTTGAGATATTTGAAGTGGAACCATGCAAAATTAATTTTGGCAAGCACGCCAAAGCTCTGATGCCATAGGCTTCTACAGTAACATTTTCTACAATTGCCTCAGTAATCCCTTCTGTGTGGTGACAAATGTTTAATAATTGCACCAGTATCTACATTAGATATGTAGAATCACATTTAGATAATTGTTTTGGTTTTGAAAATTTGATATTCTCATCGGACTATGCAGCTTTAACTTCATAAGTGTCTCTTGGTTGTATGCTTGTATTCTCTGTCAAAGTGATGGTTGAATGAAAATGGACAGAATACAACTTAAAGCACTTCTCGCTGTGAATATGGCCTTTGCTGCTGACATGGTTTAAAATAACCACCAATCAACCTGATGCAATATATGTGTGGCTATATTCATTGGTTCACATTGATATGACCTTAGATGTTGCCAGGATGTAAAACAACCAACAACCAACCAACCATTGCCAGACGGGATGGCTGGCTGAGTTAGAGCGTCCATCTCCCCTGCTGGTAGATCGTGGGATCGAACCCTGGTCGAGTCAAACCAATGACTTAACAATTGATACTTGTTGCTTCCTAGCCAGGCACTCGGCATTATTAGGACATGGCAAGGACTGGTCTGATAAGTGTCAGTGTCAGGATAATGTGACTGAGTGGGATACCGGGTCATGGTGCCGATGGCCTGGTTTTCCAGTGGGACAGCACTATAAAGTCACCATGAGTGTGCACTGTCACAAGTCGGTACCTGTCCTGATATGACCTTAGATGTTGCTATGACATAAAACAACAACAAACAAACCAACCATTGCGTACTCTGATGGTTTTGAGTTTCTGCCATTAAATCTGTTTATATATTATTTTTTTAGATAAATCATAGTGATCAATCTATTTGATTAATTTTACTTTAAAGCTTAAAAAGTAGCTTTTTAATGAATGGCTGACTATGGAGAGATTTGAAGTTAAAACATGCCAAATTAATTTTGGTGTGCATCTCAAAATGCGAAAAATGTACCAAATTAATTGAGGTGGTCACATCAAAATGTTAGCTTTAGCAGTAACAGCTTCAGCACAATGTTTAATATGTTCACCAGCACCTAAGTTGGATATGTGGGGTCTAGATAAGTATTTTAGAAACTTGTATGCTTTTCCCCAGGTGAAATATCACATACACAGGTAGGTATGGTGTGGTGAGGTGCACTCACCTCCCCAGGTGAAATGGCACATACACAGGTAGGCATAGTGTAGTGAGGTGCACATACCTCTCCAGGGGAAATGCCACAGACACAAGTAGGCGTAGTGTAGTGAGGTGCACTCACCTCCCGAGGTGAAAGGTAGGCGTAGTGTAGTGAGGTGCACTCACCTCCCCAGGTGAAATGTCACATACACAGGTAGGTGTAGTGTAGTGAGGTGCACTCACCTCCCCAGGTGAAATGACACATACACAGGTAGGTGTAGTGTAGTGAGGTGCACTCACCTCCCCAGGTGAAATGTCACATACACAGGTATGTGTAGTGTAGTGAGGCACACTCACTTCCCCAGGTGAAATGACACATACACAGGTAGGCGTAGTGTAGTGAGGTGCACTCACCTCCCCAGGTGAAATGCCACATACACAGGTATGTGTAGTGTAGTGAGGTGCACTCACCTCCCCCGGTGAAATTTTACATACACAGGTAGGTGTATTGTAGTGAGGTGCACTCACCTCTCCAGGTTAAATGCCACATATGCAGGTACGTGTAGTGTAGTGAGGTGCACTCACCTCCCCAGGTGAAATGCCACATACACAGGTATGTGTAGTGTAGTGAGGTGCACTCACCTCCACAGGTGAAATGTCACATACACAGGTAGGTGTAGTGTTGTGAGGTGCACTCACCTCCCCAGGTGAAATGTCACATACACAGGTATGTGTAGTGTAGTGAGGTGCACTCACCTCCCCAGGTGAAATCCTACATACACAGGTAGGTGTAGTGTAGTGAGGTGCACTCACCTCCCCAGGTGAAATGCCACTTACACAGGTATGTGTAGTGTAGTGAGGCACACTCACCTCCCCAGGTGAAATGCCACATACACAGGTATGTGTAGTGTAGTGAGGTGCACTCACCTCCCCAGGTGAAATGTCACATACACAGGTAGGCGTAGTGTAGTGAGGTGCACTCAGCTCCCCAGGTGAAATGCCACATACACAGGTAGGTGTAGTGTAGTGAGGTGAACTCACCTCCCCAGGTGAAATACCACATACACGGGTAGATGTAGCGTCGTGAGGTGCACTCACCTCAGATGAAATACCATCTGCACAGGTAGGTGTAGTGTAGTGAGGCACACTCACCTCCCCAGGTGAAATGCCACATACACAGGTATGTGTAGTGTAGTGAGGTGCACTCAACTCCCCAGGTGAAATCCTACATACACAGGTAGGTGTAGTGTATTGAGGTGCACTCACCTCCCCAGGTGAAATGCTACATACACAGGTAGGTGTAGTGTAGTGAGGTGCACTCATCTCCCCAGGTGAAATGCCACATACACAGGTAGGCGTAGTGTATTGAGGTGCACTCACCTCCCCAGGTGAAATGCCACATACACAGGTAGGTCTAGTGTAGTGAAATGAGGTGCACTCACCTCCCCAGGTGAAATTTCACATACACAGGTAGGTGTAGTGTAGTGAGGTGCACTCACCTCCCCAGGTGATATGTCACATACACAGGTAGGCATAGTGTAGTGAGGTGCACTCAGCTCCCCAGGTGAAATGCCACATACACAGGTAGGTGTAATGTAGTGAGGTGAACTCACCTCCCCAGGTGAAATGACACATACACAGGTAGGTGTAGTGTAGTGAAATGAGGTGCACTCACATCCCCATGTGAAATGTCACATACACAGGTAGACTTTAAGCAGGAGAAATTGTCAGTCTTCCTCATTTCACTGGTAGATTTAGATTTAGATTTCAATCACGGACAATTGCTCTTTCTCATGCCACTGCCCATTTCTCTGTCCTAGTAATATCAATTGCCAGGCTAAGTAGCGACAACAAAATATTTTAAAGTAATTAATTTAGAGTTTCTGCCATTTATTAGGTGGGTTGTTATAATTAACATTGCCTTTAGTCTGATGTAACTTTCAGTAAAAATGATTGACTTTGTGGACATTATTTGAAGTGGAAACATGACAAATTAATTTTGGGATGCATGTAGAAATTCTGAAATCATAGGCTCAGATCTAGATTAGTGTTATGATTTAGAAAATTTGATGATTTCATCGGACTATGTAACTTTAATTTTGATGTGCACACTGAAATGTTCGACAGCATAGGCTTCAGCAGTAACGGGTTCTATTAAAGTTGCATAGTCCGATGGTTTTGAATTTCTGTATTTTTTCTGAGATAAATATATTAGATCGATCACTAGTATCTACTTTACATTAGTTCAAAGTTACTTTTATTTTAAATGGTAAACTTTTGAGATATTTTGAGTGCAAACATGGAAAATTAGTTTTGGCAAGCTTGCCAAAACTCTGACACCATAGACTTCTGCAGTAACAGGTTCTGTTAAATTGACTCAGTATTGCCTTCTACGCAGAAACAAATCCTTAATAAGTGCATCAGTATCTAAGTTAGATATGTCAAATCAAATCTAGATAATTGGTTTTGTTTTGAAAATTTGATATTTCATCGGACTATGCAGCTTTAAAGTGACTTAGTATTATTCCCTTCTATGTAGCAATGAACACCTTTGCCTCCAGATCGAAGACCAGTGTCCGGTACTGACAAATTATATATTCATCTGAATAAACACTTTTACGAGAGAAAAAAGTTGGATATGTAGACTCCACTCTAGGTAAATGCTTTGGTTTTTAGAAAATCTATTGCTTTTGTCAGATTATTCAGCTTCAACAATTTAAATAATTCAATTTAATAACAACGATGAAAGGGGTACTTTTAGTATTGAAAGCATTAATGTTTCAGCTGCGGTTATTTTTGGGTGTTTAAAAACAAAAATTGTGTTGCATAAATATATTTTTGTTGGGAAGTCTCAGAATGGTCGATGATGTTTTAGTCTAATGGGCCAGCGGTGTCAATTAGGGGTCAAAGGGTGGAGGTGGCTGGTGTCCGGCAGGTTGTGTTACGCACGCGCAGTCCCCCACGAAGGGTACCAGCGGAGCCGCAGCTTTCTACTTCCGGTACAGCGACAGCGTCTTCCCGCGTCCGTAAAATGTCGTCTGCCTCTTAAAGCTGGACAGGCTGAGGGTTTTGAGGGTGTCACAGTTAGAAAGGGTACCCAGTTTAAAATGCCGCTTTTCGCAATGCACATTTTTTTTTTTTTTTTTCCCCCTTGAAGATTTATACTGCCCATCATGGATATGTCTGAATAGACTTGTTTTCACCATTTGACAGTTTGTCAATAGAAATCCTGAGCCTACACTTTTACCGACCCAAGGGATTTTTAACCTCCCACACCACATAGACATGGTATGAGAGCAACCGGCCTTTGATGACGCTGTAAGTTATACACAGCGGTGGAAAGCAAAATTGCCAGAGGTGGCGAACCACCAACCTTCAGATTAGGAGTTCAACCTAGAAAAAAGTCAGACACTCTAACCACACCGCCAGAATATGTTCATCTGAATAAACACATTTACGAGATAAAAAAGGTGTGCGTCAAAGTCGAACGGCAAGCCTGAAATCGTGTCTGAATTTCTGGCTCGCTTCTGTCTGTTGGGGAGCTCTCTGGAAATGTAGTGTGAGACAAGCAAGGATTTCTTCAGGCATCATTGTAGTGAGTATTTAATGCACTAACAATTTAACAAACAAGTAGTAAGTTATTAAACATGGCTACAATCTTAATCAGGCAGAAATGCATGTGCATTGTGAAAAGCTTGCTTCATTTAAAACTGGGTGCCCCTTTAAACTGCGACACCTGGTCTGTCATTTTACTCAGGAGGAAAATGATCATTGTAATCTACCATACTTATTGTAGTTTTAAGTAACTTTTCTTTAAAATGATTAATTGAGGAGATATTTGAATTGTAATACCTGTTTGAAAATATATTTAAAGTTGCATAGTTCGATGGGTTTTGAGTTTCTGTAATCTTCTGAGATAAACATATTAGGGTGATCGTTATGATATACCTTACTTTAGTTCGAAGTAACTTTTATTTTAAATGGCTAGCTTTGGAGATATTTGAAGTGCAACAATGCTAAATTAATTTTTGCAAGCACGCACAAAGTCTGACTCCATAGGCTTCTGGAGTAACAGGTTATATTAAATTGCCCCAATATGCCCTTCTATATGGTAACAAATATTTAATAAGTGCACCAGTATCTAAGTTAGATATTGTCGTGGGGGTGATGAAAATGGGAAATATTGTGCCTAGAGCGGGACTCGAACCCACATCTCTTTGCATTCCGGGCCAATGTGCTAACCATTACACCACCTAGGCTCCCTGATATCAACACACTACCCATGCCTACCTGTCTATGCGGCTCCTTGCCTGAGAGATCAGTGCAGACCACTACACTCGCCCCCCCCTGGAATTGTAAGTCTTTTAATGCTTACAATTACATATACACAGGCAATGCACTAACACATACATACACAGGGTAGGTTCAACAACTATACAGCGGAAAGCTTGTACAGGATCATGATCACGGCAACCAGTGTCATAGGGGTGATGAAAATGGGAAATATTGCACCTAGAGCGGGACTCGAACCTACATCTCTTTGCATTCCGGGCCAGTGTACTAACCATTACACCACCTAGGCTCCCTGATATCACCATACTATCCACACCTACCTGTCTATGTGGTTACTTGCCTGAGAGGTCAGTGCAGACCACTACCCTATCTACAATCAAGTCTAGATAATCGTTTTGGTTTTGAACATTTGATGTTTTCATCAGACTATGCAGATTTAGAGTGAAAACATGTCGATTTAATCTCGCCATGAATGTCGAAATGATGCCAAGACAGGCTTCAGCAATAACAGGTTCTATTGATTTATTTATATATTTTTTATATATTAGTTGATTAAGCAGGGGAAAATCTGTAGATTAGTATTCCATTTCATGTAGTAGCAAGTGCACCAATATCTAGGTTGGATACAGTGACTCAAATCTCGCGCCACCAACCAACCCACCACTAACACGCTGCGCCCCGTCGAACTTTCTCCCAAATGCCGAAAAGTTGGACGTCTCTTGACGGGTTGCAAATATTTTGCGCGTTGCCGGCACGCTGGCAGAAACGTCGTAGTGTGACAGCCCCATAAAGCTAAGATTCCTTGTAAGTGGTATGTGGCATGCGAATGCGGCAAAAAATCGAAAAGCATGTAAATGAATAGTGGTGCTTCCATACGTCTGAATGCGAATACGAATGGGAATGCGAATGCGGCAAATGGATCGACCTATGGACCGATCGGTGCGAATGCGAATGCGAATACTGCTGCGTTTGGCATAGAAAACAACTTTGATCTTCCTTCACAAATTTGGAGGAAAAACCAAAAGAAATGCTATGGGTAACTTTTTTTTTTTTTTTTGTTTAACCGTATCCCAGCACAAAAAGTAAACATCGGCTATTGGGGGTTGGCATATATCTATTCCGCATATACCACATTCGCATTCGCATGCTGCATACCGCGTATAAGGGATCTTATCTTTGGTGTTATGAAATTTACATGAAAATCTCAAATGGTCAGATTTGTGTCAAAGGACAGCAAAGATCTCACAATGCCATTTTGTGCTAAATATTGTTCAGAGAAAAACTTGATACGCAAAAATTTGTTACAATTACAGGAGGTGGTGTGCAGTCCAGTTGTTCTTTGGAACTCTCAAATTTGTTTGTATTTTATACCCGTAAAGAGGTCTAGCGTGTTAGTTGTATTGGAACATTGTTAGCGCAAGACCATGCAATGGACACATTCAAGTTTTTTGTTTGTTTGTTTGTTTGTTGTTTTACATCCTAGCAACATCTAAGGTCATATCAGGATGGGTACCGACTTCTTACACTGATAGTGCACACTGATAGTGACTTTATAGTGCTGCCCCCCTGGGAGACTGATGTCCCACTCAGTCACATTATCCTGACAATGAACCAACCAGTCCTTGCCCTAGCCTAATAATGCCGAGCGCCAGGCTAGGAAGCGACAAGTATACATTTTAAAGTCATTGGTTTGACTCGACCAGGGTTCGATCCCCAAGTAGAATGTTGTCAGTGGACACTGACATTCAATGGATTCGCGAGGTGGTCCGGGTGGGGGCTGGGGGGGGGGGGGGAGGTAAATGAGCCACATGAGCCAGCCAAGGGTGGCCAATGTGGCTTATGATTATATTAAAGAACACGCAAGCATCTGAGTAATATTCATTTCGCATATTATTTACATAATTCGAAAATACATTCGAAGATAATGTAAGAAGTTATATCATACTTATATTTGTAATTGGTTTTATTGTTCAGATATTTTGGAGGTTTTAAAATAGGTTTGATCCATTCCGGAGTCTTTCCCACTACATTAGTTCTTCCTATTGCCGCTAGGTGGTCAGTTGCTGGTCGAAATGGACGTGAAATGTCTTGATTTGTGCCAGTTCGCTGAGCATTAGACCACAGTTCGGAATCTGAATCAGATTGGTGGTGTCTTAAGAGCCGGTCACACATACGTTAGTGAACGTAGTTGACCCTAGTGGAGGCTAACATAGTTCAACATAATTCAACGTAGTTCAATGTAGTGCAACATACCGGCATCCATACTTCTCCGTGATGATAACGTGATAAGAACATCTGTGGGCCATGAGTTCCGATTTAAGCTTTGGACATGTTGAAAAGAGCACTACGTTTGAGGCAGACCTAGCCTCTGTGGTGATAACATACTCTAACGTACTCTAGCGTACTTCTTAATGTACTTTAGTGTACTCTAGCATACCCTAGCATACTTTGACCTGCTCAAAACCTTGGCCGTTCTGCCGTGGTCACATAGCCATTAGTGGACGAAGTTGAACATAGTGGAGGGTAACATAGTTGAACGTAGTTGAATGTAGTTGGGCGTACCGGGATCCGTCCCGTAACCTAACGGTATCCGTACCGTAACATATCTATCCGTACTATTAGGTGGGTCATCAACCAAAACCTACCATACCTTAGCGTATTTGAACATAGTGACAGAATGTTTCACCCACGTTATTCTATATATACGTTCAACTACGTTCACTAACGTATGTGTGACCGGCCCTTTAGTCACAAGCTGACGGTTGGCTGTTGGAGTTTTAAGTACTAGCAACAGCTAAGGTCATATCGGGACAGGTACCGACTTGTGACAGTACGCGCTCATCGCAGCTTTATAGTGCTGCCCCACTTGGAAATCAGGCCACCAGCACCAATACCCGGTATCCCACCCAGTCACCTTATCCTGGCACTGAGCTAACCAGTCCTTGCCCTATCCTATTAATGCTGAACACCACGCTAGGAATCGACAAGTACCAATTTTGTACGTCATTGGGTTGACGCGACCGGGAATTGAACTGCCAATCTCCCGCATGGGAGGCCTACCGGTTTTGGCCACTGCACCCGGTACGATTAACTGAGCATGGTGGTGTAATCGGTAGGCGCGTTGGCAGGCTTACCATGCACACGGTTACAGGGGTTTGAATCGCCGACAGAGTCAAACAAATGATTCACAAAAATTTATACTTGTCGCTACCTAGCCTAGCGCTCAGAATGAATAGGATAGTGTAGAGACTTGCTCGGTATCAGAATATTGTGACTGAATGGGAAATCGGGTCATGGTGTCAGCAGCCTGATCTCCCAGTGGGACAGCACTATAAAGTCATCATGAGTGTGCACTGTCAAAAGTCTGTAAATACCCGTACTGATATGACCTCAGATGTTGTCAGGACATAAAACCCCAACCATCAAGCATGTACGACTCTCTCAGACAGACCATGCTCACTCAGCACACAATTGTCAGCTGCTTAAATGCGCTGCATTTACCACCAACCGGAAGTCCAACCGGAAGTCTTACCCCCTGGTGGTCATCAACTGCAAACAAAGGAACAAATATAACAACAAAGGTGGAGCGGAATGCGGGTAGGCTTAGACCAGTTGTCAACGTTGCTAAGGCTTTATCGTTTATTTTTATTTAACATTTTGTGTGTGTGTAGAATTTGTCGCACTATGTCACACTGATTGTTGGCTAACACTAAGCAAAGTCGTCGTAGAAATTGTTTTATTTCCCTATCACAATAAATTGTTTAAATAAGTAATGTAGAACTACACTAGGTGGAGGGTGGATAAAGGATTCACCCGGTACTCGCAGTACACGGGTTAATACCAACCCTATATAAAAACGGTTGAAAAAGCGGGTTAATGAATTGAGAGCCTAATTTCACAATCTAAGAAGCAACAATTATTCTTTACATATGTCTTATTGATAGCCCGCTACCTTTGAGTTGAAAAATATAATATAATATCTAGTTTAATAAGATTTAAAAGTGAAATCGACGGCGTTCTATGGCCGCCATCTTGTCTTTTTGCATTCTCTCTCATTTTACCAACTCTGTTCTGATATAAGTAACCATTTGACACTGGTGCCAGGCATTCTACTTCTTGTTCCATACTAACGCTATTTTCGCCCGTATTTATATAAGGCTGTTCTTCACCTGTGTACTACAAGTACCGGTTGAATCTTTTATCTAGGTGGAGGGTAACATATTTGAATGTAGTTGGATGTACCGGGATCCGTACCGTAACATAACGGGATCCGTAACGCAACGTATTTATTTAAACAAAGTTGTTCATTTAAGCAAATCTTTAATATTGCAATTCAGAGATATCTTTAACAATTCACAGATATCTTTTGTCTTTAAAAAAAAAATCTGTTGGAATAAGGATTGTTTTCATTTGCCTCAAACATTGTCCAATTTATAACGTAATTTCGAACATATAGATAGATCTTTATTTAGATTAATTTGGATAGGAATTGTCGGATAAGAATTCTGGATCTTTACGTAGAATATTTTGGATGAGAATTGTTGGGTAAAAATTGTTGTATCCATGTACAGTGAAATTTTTTCTTCAATGGTAAGCCATGTTATTCCATTTAAAACAACAAAAAAATGCTATTTTCGGATTAAGAATTTCCATGAGTCACTGACTTTTTAAAATACCTAGCATATTTATATATAAATTTGCCTACATACAAAGAAGGAGAGAAGCGTACTTGATATGGGATGGACAATCTTTATTGCTCGTCTTGGCTAGCAATAGATGCTTACTGGTTAAAGTTCAAAATCCAGGCCAGCACTGGTGAAATATGGCGGCCAAGCGGTGGAGCCGGCGCTGGCGCCACTATCGAGTAGTCCCGGGCTCGCAGCCACCGGGACTACTAAAAAAATATTGCTGGAAACCAGCGAACTATTCAACTAATTGAATTCAAATTGTTTTTTTGTTTTGTTTTCAAATATAAATCTCACATATGGACAGAAAATCTGAATCAAGAGACTATTTTAATGTCCATTCAACCGGTGTATCCATATAAAACAAACCTATAAAAACCCTTTATGATGACAATCCGAATGTCACTGATAACTGGAAACCATGTGTGTGGATTATTTTCATCAGAATCCCATCACAATTCATGTGTACAGGTATCGCCACAAATGTATAGCTCATGTTCTCTGTGGCGGAGTGGTTAGAGTGTTTGACATTTTTCTAGGTCAGACTCCTAATCTGAAGGTCAGTGGTTCAATTTCCCATGCCCCCACCTCTGCCAATTTGGATTTCCACCACTGTGTATAACTTACGGCGTTATAAAAGGCCAGTTGCTCTCATACCATGCATATGTGGTGTGAGAGGTTAAAAATCCCTTGGGTCGGTAAAAGTGCAGACTCGGGCTTTCTATCGACAAACTGTCTAATGGTGAAAACAAGTCTATTCAGACGTATCCATAATAGTATAAATCTTCAAAGAAAAAAAACAAACAATGAATCCAATTTCATCACATGGTAAAAGTTGTAGGAGGTAGCGAATACACATACACAAAGTTGTATTTTATTTAATGCAGAATATTTACTAGGCCAATTTCACTGGGATCTATCTCCATTAGAAACAAATGTATGTTAATAGTCTATCAAACTTGGTCATCAGGAGGCATGTAGTTATCGGTGCAACGTAAGTTTAAATAATCGGGTCAACAGTGATGGGTAGAGTTGAGACAGGTAGCAACCCCCACTTCCGGTGTGTAAGCTATGACTGGGACTTTTCAGTCCTTCCTGTGGAACCAGCGGAACTTAGAATAGGTGTATACATAATGTTTTACTGCTTCTTATTTGTCATAGTTGTAGCCGATACCTGTGTTGTATATGGCTTTCCTGAGTTTGGGATGTAAGTGTCAAACTAAGCACATAATGAGGGGAACGCTCGCACACAATGGGAAAGTAGTAAACAAAGCCTCTTGGCACGGGACGATAATAGGGGAGGGTGAGAACCTTTGTGGGCGGTAATAGGGGAGAGGAAGAAGCTTGGGAGATGATAGGGAGGGGGAGAACCTCAGTGGGTGATAATAGGTGAGGGGGAGAACCTCAGTGGGTGATAATAGGGGAGGGGGAGAACCTCAGTGGGTGATACTAGGGGAGGGACAACCTCGGTGGGCAATGATAATAATAGGGTGATAATAGGATAGGGACAACCTTTAGTTTGAGGTTGAACTTGTAACTTCAACTTGGAACATGGCGTTCAAGTTGTACCGTGACGTTTACCTTTATGTTAACTTTTGTAGCAGGTTCAACCTCAAATTGCACTGAATATCACCCACCAATAACTCAAATATCACTCATATATAACACATATATCGCTCATCTATCACACATATATCACCCACATATAATCATCATAAACCACACATCTATCACTCATCTATCACACATATATCACCCACATACAGTGATTCGTTCTCTTGCCTCCTGGCTGTTGCTGGACTGAAAACGAATCACCCTATTCTAGCAACGGTCATTTATAAAATGAACCAACTGGCAACGGATGGGTATGACATCCACATGTGCTGGGTGCCTGGCCATGCCGGCATACAAGGAAACAAACGAGCTGATCGGGCTGCGAAGAAGGCCCTGAACTGTGATCTTGAACCGTGTCTGATCCCTCACTCTGATCTGAAACCACTAATAGCCACCCACATAAAATCCAAATGGCAACATGAGTGGGATGAGAACATTAATGAACTTAAAGAAACTGAACCATCTGTGGGAAAACCACCACAGACTCATGCGGGAGGTCGGCGGGACCAAGTGGTCCTTAGCCGCTGCTGTATTGGCCACTCATGGCTTACACATGCTTTTCTGCTCAAGGGGGAACCTCCCCCTGAATGTATTGGTTGTCAGTCCCCACTGACACATTTGACTAAGTTGCGTTGATTTTTTTGGCCCTGCGCCAACAATTCTACACTGCAGACGGTATGCATGACCTTTTTACTAAGGTAAAACAGGAAAACATTTTAGCCTTTTTGAGGGCAGCTGGACTGTACCACCTCATATAGTTTACTAAATAAATTCTATCAATTATTAATAAAACTGTTCTTTTTCTATGGGAATTTGTTTCCCTTGACCACAAATATATGATTGTGAGCTTTCTAATTTAATGAGTGTCTATTGGCACATAATTGATTCTCTGCTTTTAGTAGTTTTACATGTAAAAGCGATGGTTTGAACAAAAAACAAACATTTCTCGCTGTGAATATGGCCTATGCTGCCGACACAGCGTAAAGCGACCACCAATCAATCCATCAATTAACCCACATATAATCATCATATACCACTCATCTATCACTCATCTATCATCAACATATATCCACCATCGATCACCCACATATCACGTTTTACCTTGCACATCAAATTAGTCCATTTGCCGTTGTATCACGAGTTGCAACGTTAAGAGATACCCCTGAATGATCACGTGACGATGACGTATCACGGGGAAATCCCGCACGTTACAGGTTGAACGTCAGAAAATAAATGTCTCTAATGAGTGTGCAATGTTTTACCTAATTTTAGCATGTTTTCTCCATGTGAATATTTACTGTCTTTACAAAATATTCTGGAAATATTTACTGCATTGCAATTAGAACTATTAAGCACTAGTCCTAGGATATTTGGTGACTGATCAATCCGTACCTACTGGATTGGTGCTCAAATAAGCCGATTCTATGATGTCTTCCAGGAAGGTGATTGGCAGTTACACACATTATAAATCATGCTTCGCATTTACTATTTCATTGATAGCCAGATGGGATGGCCGAATGAGTTGCAGATATTTCATTGATAGCCAGATGGGATGGCCAAATGAGTTGCAGATATTTCATTGATAGCCAGATGGATGGCCAAATGAGTTGAGCAGACATTTCATTGATAGCCAGATGGGATGGCCGAATGAGTTGCAGATATTTCATTGATAGCCAGATGGGATGGCCGAATGAGTTGCAGATATTTCATTGATAGCCAGATGGGATGGCCGAATGAGTTGCAGATATTTCATTGATAGCCAGATGGGATGGCCGAATGAGTTGCAGATATTTCATTGATAGCCAGATGGGATGGCCGAATGAGTTGCAGATATTTCATTGATAGCCAGATGGGATGGCCGAATGAGTTGCAGATATTTCATTGATAGCCAGATGGGATGGCCGAATGAGTTGCAGATATTTCATTGATAGCCAGATGGGATGGCCGAATGAGTTGCAGATATTTCATTGATAGCCAGATGGGATGGCCGAATGAGTTGCAGATATTTCATTGATAGCCAGACGGGATGGCCAAATGAGTTGAGCAGACATTTCATTGATAGCCCGTTGGGATGGCCGAATGAGTTGCAGATATTTCATTGATAGCCAGATGGGATGGCCAAATGAGTTGAGCAGACATTTCATTGATAGCCAGATGGGATGGCCGAATGAGTTGAGCAGACATTTCATTGATAGCCAGATGGGATGGCCGAATGAGTTGAGCAGACATTTCATTGATAGCCAGATGGGATGGCCGAATGAGTTGCAGATATTTCATTGATAGCCAGATGGGATGGCCAAATGAGTTGAGCAGACATTTCATTGATAGCCAGATGGGATGGCCGAATGAGTTGCAGATATTTCATTGATAGCCAGATGGGATGGCCGAATGAGTTGCAGATATTTCATTGATAGCCAGATGGGATGGCCGAATGAGTTGCAGATATTTCATTGATAGCCAGATGGGATGGCCGAATGAGTTGCAGATATTTCATTGATAGCCAGATGGGATGGCCGAATGAGTTGCAGATATTTCATTGATAGCCAGATGGGATGGCCGAATGAGTTGCAGATATTTCATTGATAGCCAGATGGGATGGCCGAATGAGTTGCAGATATTTCATTGATAGCCAGATGGGATGGCCGAATGAGTTGCAGATATTTCATTGATAGCCAGATGGGATGGCCGAATGAGTTGCAGATATTTCATTGATAGCCAGATGGGATGGCCAAATGAGTTGAGCAGACATTTCATTGATAGCCAGATGGGATGGCCGAATGAGTTGCAGATATTTCATTGATAGCCAGATGGGATGGCCAAATGAGTTGAGCAGACATTTCATTGATAGCCAGATGGGATGGCCGAATGAGTTGAGCAGACATTTCATTGATAGCCAGATGGGATGGCCGAATGAGTTGAGCAGACATTTCATTGATAGCCAGATGGGATGGCCGAATGAGTTGCAGATATTTCATTGATAGCCAGATGGGATGGCCGAATGAGTTGCAGATATTTCATTGATAGCCAGATGGGATGGCCAAATGAGTTGAGCAGACATTTCATTGATAGCCAGATGGGATGGCCGAATGAGTTGCAGATATTTCATTGATAGCCAGATGGGATGGCCGAATGAGTTGCAGATATTTCATTGATAGCCAAATGGGATGGCCGAATGAGTTGCAGACATTTCATTGATAGCCAGATGGGATGGCCGAATGAGTTGCAGATATTTCATTGATAGCCAGATGGGATGGCCAAATGAGTTGCATATATTTCATTGATAGCCAGATGGGATGGCCAAATGAGTTGAGCAGACATTTCATTGATAGCCAGATGGGATGGCCGAATGAGTTGCAGATATTTCATTGATAGCCAGATGGGATGGCCGAATGAGTTGCAGATATTTCATTGATAGCCAGATGGGATGGCCAAATGAGTTGAGCAGACATTTCATTGATAGCCAGATGGGATGGCCGAATGAGTTGCAGATATTTCATTGATAGCCAGATGGGATGGCCAAATGAGTTGAGCAGACATTTCATTGATAGCCAGATGGGATGGCCGAATGAGTTGCAGATATTTCATTGATAGCCAGATGGGATGGCCAAATGAGTTGAGCAGACATTTCATTGATAGCCAGATGGGATGGCCGAATGAGTTGCAGATATTTCATTGATAGCCAGATGGGATGGCCGAATGAGTTGCAGATATTTCATTGATAGCCAGATGGGATGGCCGAATGAGTTGCAGATATTTCATTGATAGCCAGATGGGATGGCCGAATGAGTTGCAGATATTTCATTGATAGCCAGATGGGATGGCCGAATGAGTTGCAGATATTTCATTGATAGCCAGATGGGATGGCCGAATGAGTTGCAGATATTTCATTGATAGCCAGACGGGATGGCCAAATGAGTTGAGCAGACATTTCATTGATAGCCAGATGGGATGGCCGAATGAGTTGCAGATATTTCATTGATAGCCAGATGGGATGGCCAAATGAGTTGAGCAGACATTTCATTGATAGCCAGATGGGATGGCCGAATGAGTTGAGCAGACATTTCATTGATAGCCAGATGGGATGGCCGAATGAGTTGAGCAGACATTTCATTGATAGCCAGATGGGATGGCCGAATGAGTTGCAGATATTTCATTGATAGCCAGATGGGATGGACCGAATGAGTTGCAGATATTTCATTGATAGCCAGATGGGATGGCCAAATGAGTTGAACAGACATTTCATTGATAGCCAGATGGGATGGCCGAATGAGTTGCAGATATTTCATTGATAGCCAGATGGGATGGCCGAATGAGTTGCAGATATTTCATTGATAGCCAAATGGGATGGCCGAATGAGTTGCAGACATTTCATTGATAGCCAGATGGGATGGCCGAATGAGTTGCAGATATTTCATTGATAGCCAGATGGGATGGCCAAATGAGTTGCATATATTTCATTGATAGCCAGATGGGATGGCCAAATGAGTTGAGCAGACATTTCATTGATAGCCAGATGGGATGGCCGAATGAGTTGCAGATATTTCATTGATAGCCAGATGGGATGGCCAAATGAGTTGCAGATATTTCATTGATAGCCAGATGGGATGGCCGAATGAGTTGAGCAGACATTTCATTGATAGCCAGATGGGATGGCCGAATGAGTTGCAGATATTTCATTGATAGCCAGATGGGATGGCCAAATGAGTTGAGCAGACATTTCATTGATAGCCAGATGGGATGGCCGAATGAGTTGCAGATATTTCATTGATAGCCAGATGGGATGGCCAACTGAGTTGAGCAGACATTTCATTGATAGCCAGATGGGATGGCCGAATGAGTTGCAGATATTTCATTGATAGCCAGATGGGATGGCCGAATGAGTTGCAGATATTTCATTGATAGCCAGATGGGATGGCCGAATGAGTTGCAGATATTTCATTGATAGCCAGATGGGATGGCCAAATGAGTTGAGCAGACATTTCATTGATAGCCAGATGGGATGGCCGAATGAGTTGCAGATATTTCATTGATAGCCAGATGGGATGGCCGAATGAGTTGAGCAGACATTTCATTGATAGCCAGATGGGATGGCCGAATGAGTTGAGCAGACATTTCATTGATAGCCAGATGGGATGGCCCGAATGAGTTGAGCAGACATTTCATTGATAGCCAGATGGGATGGCCGAATGAGTTGCAGATATTTCATTGATAGCCAGATGGGATGGCCAAATGAGTTGAGCAGACATTTCATTGATAGCCAGATGGGATGGCCGAATGAGTTGCAGATATTTCATTGATAGCCAGATGGGATGGCCGAATGAGTTGCAGATATTTCATTGATAGCCAGATGGGATGGCCGAATGAGTTGCAGATATTTCATTGATAGCCAGATGGGATGGCCGAATGAGTTGCAGATATTTCATTGATAGCCAGATGGGATGGCCGAATGAGTTGCAGATATTTCATTGATAGCCAGATGGGATGGCCGAATGAGTTGCAGATATTTCATTGATAGCCAGATGGGATGGCCGAATGAGTTGCAGATATTTCATTGATAGCCAGATGGGATGGCCGAATGAGTTGCAGATATTTCATTGATAGCCAGATGGGATGGCCGAATGAGTTGCAGATATTTCATTGATAGCCAGACGGGATAGCCAAATGAGTTGAGCAGACATTTCATTGATAGCCAGATGGGATGGCCGAATGAGTTGCAGATATTTCATTGATAGCCAGATGGGATGGCCAAATGAGTTGAGCAGACATTTCATTGATAGCCAGATGGGATGGCCGAATGAGTTGAGCAGACATTTCATTGATAGCCAGATGGGATGGCCGAATGAGTTGAGCAGACATTTCATTGATAGCCAGATGGGATGGACCGAATGAGTTGCAGATATTTCATTGATAGCCAGATGGGATGGCCGAATGAGTTGCAGATATTCATTGATAGCCAGATGGGATGGCCAAATGAGTTGAGCAGACATTTCATTGATAGCCAGATGGGATGGCCGAATGAGTTGCAGATATTTCATTGATAGCCAGATGGGATGGCCGAATGAGTTGCAGATATTTCATTGATAGCCAAATGGGATGGCCGAATGAGTTGCAGACATTTCATTGATAGCCAAATGGGATGGCCGAATGAGTTGCAGATATTTCATTGATAGCCAGATGGGATGGCCAAATGAGTTGCAGATATTTCATTGATAGCCAGATGGGATGGCCAAATGAGTTGAGCAGACATTTCATTGATAGCCAGATGGGATGGCCGAATGAGTTGCAGATATTTCATTGATAGCCAGATGGGATGGCCAAATGAGTTGAGCAGACATTTCATTGATAGCCAGATGGGATGGCTGAATGAGTTGCAGATATTTCATTGATAGCCAGATGGGATGGCCGAATGAGTTGCAGATATTTCATTGATAGCCAGATGGGATGTCCGAATGAGTTGCAGATATTTCATTGATAGCCAGATGGATGGCCAAATGAGTTGAGCAGACATTTCATTGATAGCCAGATGGGATGGCCGAATGAGTTGCAGATATTTCATTGATAGCCAGATGGGATGGCCGAATGAGTTGCAGATATTTCATTGATAGCCAGATGGGATGGCCGAATGAGTTGCAGATATTTCATTGATAGCCAGATGGGATGGCCGAATGAGTTGCAGATATTTCATTGATAGCCAGATGGGATGGCCAAATGAGTTGAGCAGACATTTCATTGATAGCCAGATGGGATGGCCGAATGAGTTGCAGATATTTCATTGATAGCCAGATGGGATGGCCGAATGAGTTGCAGATATTTCATTGATAGCCAGATGGGATGGCCAAATGAGTTGAGCAGACATTTCATTGATAGCCAGATGGGATGGCCGAATGAGTTGCAGATATTTCATTGATAGCCAGATGGGATGGCCGAATGAGTTGCAGATATTTCATTGATAGCCAGATGGGATGGCCAAATGAGTTGAGCAGACATTTCATTGATAGCCAGATGGGATGGCCGAATGAGTTGCAGATATTTCATTGATAGCCAGATGGGATGGCCGAATGAGTTGCAGATATTTCATTGATAGCCAGATGGGATGGCCGAATGAGTTGCAGATATTTCATTGATAGCCAGATGGGATGGCCGAATGAGTTGCAGATATTTCATTGATAGCCAGATGGGATGGCCGAATGAGTTGAGCAGACATTTCATTGATAGCCAGATGGGATGGCCGAATGAGTTGCAGATATTTCATTGATAGCCAGATGGGATGGCCGAATGAGTTGCAGATATTTCATTGATAGCCAGATGGGATGGCCAATGAGTGGCAGAATTTCATTGATAGCCAGATGGGATGGCCGAATGAGTTGCAGATATTTCATTGATAGCCAGATGGGATGGCCGAATGAGTTGCAGATATTTCATTGATAGCCAGATGGGATGGCCAAATGAGTTGAGCAGACATTTTATTGATAGCCATATGGGATGGCCGAATGAGTTTCAGGTATGTCATTGGTAGCCAGATGGGCTGGCCAATTGAGTGAATGAGGGATGGCCAATTATGTCATTGTTTTACTTTATTCATTAATTCATCTTCTACTACTGATTCATTGTTTCATCATTCATTCTTTTATTCATATAATATTTGCTAGAAGGAAGTCTAGACTAGCTCACCAGTGTTTGCTGAGTGTGTCAATGATGGTGGCAACTACTTCATGTTCCAGTGGATGTTAGTCACGTGACATTGATAGGGTGATGGTGTCAGGACTCATCTACTGTGGTCTAAGATCTTCGCATATGTATAGAAGTATTAACCCGTATGCGGAAAGGTTGGCGAATTGTCGATGAACTGATCAGATGAATGTTCGGTGTCTCATTCCGTAAATAGCTCAGGTGGTA